>JANHFX010025522.1:0-45028 GCA_027560015.1 Chloroceryle amazona
GCTGGAGATGGCTGCCCTCTCCCCCCCTCCACTCCCCGACGCTTGCAGAAGTTATGAGAGTCTTCTATTAATTAAATGGAGGGATTCATAAAATATTGCTAATAAAAATTACGATTGTCTTAAAACTTTCTTAAAACACCGCTTCATATATATATTTTTTTTTTTCAAAGTAAAATTAACTGGGAAATGAGTTAATGGCCGGGATTTTTGTCACCTCACCTTCTCTGGCAGCGGTGCTGAGGAGCGAGGGAAGGCACACACACACAAAAGGAGCCTTTCAGGGACAAAAGTTGCGGTGACTGTCAGGTTCACCCTGTAGTGGCACTTCGGAGTAGCCCTGGCGACGCAGAGCAGAGCCACCCTGAGCCCCTTGCCTGAAGGCGCCTTCCTATATCACACTAAGGTTAGACTATTTCAGCATAAAATCCCTATAAGAGCCCCAGAACCAGACAGCACGATAGTGTTGGGGTTGTTTGGGGCTTTGTTTTTTCTTACACGATCTGCAAGTTCATAATTTGTATTATTATGGAAGCACTGCTCCACTCTCGTGTGTGCAGCGATACCCAGATTAGTCCAACCGCCCGCCGCATTTCTTTTACTCTTTGCCAATGCCAAGCCCCGTCCTTTGCTATTGATATTGCTCTACTTCTCGTTGAATGAAATTAATAATAATGGTAATTATAAAAATTGCTGGATAAAACTCTGGCTGCTGAATTAAAGACGAAAAAAAGATGCTCGATTGTTTCGCATCTGAAGGATTGAGCTGTTGTGCCGTCTACTGGGCGACAGAGAAACTACAGCCAGAAACACTCTCAAAACTTTCTGAGGGAGAAAAGTCCAGTTCTGGGCAATTTGGGGGAGCCGGAGGCGCCAAATTTCTCGGTAGAAGAAGAAGAAAAGCGACCCTAGACAGAAAAGCCGTAGGCACAGTTACTATTTCCTTCGGCTACATCGGTATAATTGTATAAAACATCCACTTTTAAGTGCCCGGGATTTTATTGACTGCAAGCCGCGAAGCAACCGAGGGTTATGGTAAAGATGGTTTGAGTTTACCTGCGGGACTCAATTGGACATTTGCTAAATAAGGGGGGACGGACGGGGGACCCAAACAAAAAGAAAGGGTTAAATCTTTGCAAATGGTTTTAAAATTTCTCCTCGGCCACCAGCCGGGTGAAGCGGTGGGGCAGAGGGAGCACTGCCAGCCCGGCAGCTCCCACCCCCGAGGGTGCTCTCGGAGGGGAGCGACGGCAACCGTTTTGGTGCCTCGATAGCAGCTCCTTTTTGGGGATGCAACAGGAGAGGTATGTGTGTGTGTAGGGGGTTACGCCAGCACAGCGTTAGTCTCGGTTTAGACGAAGCACACACGTTGCCGTTTTAAGATGCCGAGCCTTTGCCCGTGGCCGAGCTGCGGATGCTCCTGGGTTGATGCAGCCAAGCTAGGTAATTCCCCTTTCCGCTCTCCTTGCCCACTCGTCTCTCCATTTCTAGGAGCCTGGGATGCTTTAACCACAGAAAACAAAGCTGAGGCAAAGATGCAATTAAAAAAAAAAAAGTTTGGTATTTTTATGTTTATTTTTATTATTTTTTTCTATTTAAAACAGCTTAAAAAAAAAACAAAAAACAAACAAACAAACAAAAAAACCACCAAAAACAAAAACAACAAAAAACCCTGACTTCTGTGAGGCGAAAAGAAATGCAAAGCCTTTGTCTTATTTACAGAGTATCAGCAGCCGGACTGTACATGTAGATAAAAATCTATTAGTCTCCGTGAACTCCAAGGAGTTTTATAAAGCAAAGATCTCGAAGCGCCTATTCTCAAACCACACATTTACATGCACGTAGCCTTAAAAATCCGGAGACACCCACGTATCTGAACAACAGGGGCTCTAAAAGTATTTTAAATTAAGCAAACCTTATATTCAAATATAAGCAAACCTTTCAGCCACTTGTAGCAGACCAACTCCGACTGCTCTCTTCCTTCAGAACTGCTTGCCAGAGTTCAAAAGAGGGTGACATATGCCTAAAATATTCGATATCTTTTTTTTTTTTTTTTTTTTTTTCTGGAGACTTTCTCCACTTCTACTGGGCTAAGTTCAGCTCCGAGTTCGTCTCTGAGGGTAAAACTGTTGCCTTTGAAGGCAAACAACAACCTGCCTGACTTCTTATGAGCAAGGGATTACGGATACTTTCTTCAGCGTACATAAAGCAGAAATAAAACGATAAACGATGGCATAAAAAGTTGAACGCCCCTCTTCCAAAAAGTTGAACGAAATATCGTGTCCTTTAAAATAGGGCTAAAAGTACTTGCGACACAGTATGAGAGCCAAATTAGCGACTAAGAAAATAACCCCCCGATTTCAAGCCACGGGGAATTGAATATTGGTATCTGACAGTACCTCGGCTGAACTAGAGCAAAGCGGAGTTTTGCCAGAGCCTTTCCATTTGATGTTTTCCTCCAAACTAATTTTCAATATTGCTCCATTCCTTTTACCTAACCCCGTATTCAGCTTGGCTAATGAGACCATTACAGAACTATTGCGGCTTGCCTCTGATGCCGATTGCAGGGGATAGGCATTAATTGGAGCGGGGAGCTGGGGTTGTTAAGCTCGCTGGGATGGGAGGAAACCTGGGGGCTCTCGGAAGGCTGCTTTCCCCGTACAAACCGGGAGAGGGGTTTTCAAAAAAAAAACCTCCTACAAAAATTTGGATCAAACCCCCCCATTCTTAAAAAAAACCAAAAAAAAAAAAAAAAAAAAAAAAAAAAAGGAAAGCTCTGTGCTTTCCAGTGCTGGTCGGGCAGAGACTCGGGGCATCCGCAGACGCTCCCGGGACCTGCAGCCCAGCCCGGACCCCCAACCACAGGCACCGACATGTGCTTGGGTGGGCGAGGGGCCGGGAAGGCAGGAGACTGTGTCAGGGTCTCCACAACCCCCCACTCCAAGAGTTACCGGCTGCCCAAAGCTCCCTCCAGGATAGCACAGTCCGCTGCTGTCTGCATCTGGGGGTGCATTATCATAGACTTTTTGCATAACTGCATATTGATTTTACTAAATGGATCTGTAGAGATATTTAAACATCTCTTCCACCTGCAAACAATTCTCCCGGCAAGAAAATTGAGGAAAAAAACCCCAAATTAAATACAAAGGAGGTCTGAAAAAAAAAACAAACAAAAAACCAAACCACCACCAACAAAAAACAAACAAACAAACAAACAAAAAACAAACAAAAAAACAAAAACTTGAATTTGCTCTTCTGCCTTCATTTTGAAGCATTTATTAGGGCATGAGTGGCTTGTCTCTAAGTGGTTTGGATCCGACTAGGTGCATGTAAGTGCAGGCAAGCACAGGGGATCTGCTACAGTAGTACATGTGACAGCCAGGATGGGTAGCTGTCATTCACTTCAGGGTCTTATAGGTGAGTACGTGGACATGTGTGTCTCTATTTCTGATCTCCCTTAGATAATTTTTGGACAGCTCTGGTGACTGTGAGAAAAACTTGTGGGTACGTGCACACGAAGGATGGCTCTGAGGACAACTTAGGAAAAAAAAAACCTGTTAACCATTTTTAAAACCTTCCTCGGAGAAGAGGCACTCAAATGCTGGTGTCCCCCTTTCCCTACATCTCCCCAGCCACAGCAGTGACACGTAAGCCATGTCAGCCCCAAGCCACAGAGATGGGCTTTGCCTCCAAGGACAGCTGTGCTCCTCCTCTGCCCGTGCTCTCCCTTTGCTGTCCCTTCTTTAGTCTCCCTGCTTGAGGGTTGGAGCAGAGGCAGCTGCCCTCACCCTTGAGCCTTGCAGGGAAAGGTGGCCTCATCCCACACCAAGGATGGCTCCCCAAGGCAGCAGTTGTAAGCAGAAGATAGGGAGGGGGAAAAAAATATGAAGGAGAGAAGAAAGGACGTCAGGGAGGGAGGCAGTGAAAGATACACTTTCCTCCAAGCAGAACGAGTGTCCCCTCGGAGGGGCCCCAGCCCCAGGAGCTGTCTCCCAAGCCCTGGGCCTCCTGCACAGCAGCAGCAGCATTGCCTCCTCTGCAGCCCCGAAGCCACGGTGAGGGCAGCCCTGCACTCTGGCTTGGCACTCGGCTGCTCCACGCTGGCCAGGCAGTTCTGCAGTGAGACCAAACCAGGCTCACATGTAGGTTTCAGGTGGGAAACTCTGATGGTCTGGGGATTCAGAGCATCCTGGATGATGACATGGTGCTAACAGTCATTTTCTGTGGCTTGTTTAAAGGGTTCATAGAATGATCTGCAGGGATATGCAGTTGTCAAGGAGAAACCCCAGCCAGAATAAGCCACCAAGTTGCATCAAGAGAGCGTTTGCTTCCAGCTTACCCCAGCGAGCACTTCTTTTACCTCGATCATGTTAGCTGTGTTCACTTTGCTTGAGAAGTTGTGATTGCACTTTAAAGAAAATGTTCTCTTGCTCTTATCCTCAGTCATGGGAACAAGAAAAGAAATCAGATAGGCACCCAAACTCTGGGAGCCCTTTTTACATGGAACCAGAGAAACATTTAATCAAACAATCAGCTCAAGTCTCCATAACTGCAACATTATTTTCTTGCATTTACTAGATGTCAGATAAATCAAATACTCTGTTATTTTGGCTAAAAGGTCTCTCAGCATGCTCTGAGGAGGACTATCCCACCATTCAACCTTTCAGTTCAAAATTCGAAAGACATTCTGCTGCTTCTCTCAATAGTTCAGTGATCACAGTCTGTATAAAATTTGGCACCTAATCCCCCTCAGAGATATAAACCATCTTTAGCAAATGTAGGCAGTAAGCCACACGTCAGGAGTTCCCTGCTGGCTCAAGTCTCATTGGAAGTCACCAGGATTAAGTGCCTAAGTCAGATTTTGAAAAGGGCTATGCCTTTCTGAAGGTAGATACACATTTTAGTGCACATAGACATGAACAAAGTAGTTTTGAACCTCTCTGCTGTGGAGCCAACAATAGCATGTCAGGAGGCTCTACCCATCCAAGTGGCCCTCAGGGGATTTTGGGGACACTGAATT
This sequence comes from Chloroceryle amazona, assembly GCA_027560015.1. Classification (NCBI taxonomy): domain Eukaryota; kingdom Metazoa; phylum Chordata; class Aves; order Coraciiformes; family Cerylidae; genus Chloroceryle; species Chloroceryle amazona. The sequence goes on from JANHFX010025522.1 coordinate 5,018, forward strand.
CTTTGCTTCACCCCTCTTCTTCCCTCAAAACACCACTTTTATGACTCTCTGGATGGAAACAGGGGCAGAATGGAGTCAAATTCTCCAAGGTGCATTTAGTGCCATCAGATAGAGTTGAACCATAGAGATGTATTAGCCTGCCCATTACTCCATCCCTGCTCTCCATTTCTACCATGCCTTTTAATTCCTTGAGTGCACATCCTGAAATAGGACCACTCACCCAAACAGTGCGTAATGGCTTGTGGTACCATGGGTGCCACTGTAGCAGCTGAACATTTTATAAGCATGTATATGTGACGAGAAATTCTCATTCTGTGGCCAGAGCATTTGAAGCACAAAAAGTTTTCAAGGGACTCAATTAAGAAACTACATGGTGAAGCAAGGAACAGAGAGAGGCCTCTTGGGCCTCTGCTTGAAGACAAGCTGTTCCCACCCCTCTCTTCATAACTGATAAATAGCAACTCTGGACCTTGCCCAGATCTCTCCCCCCACAGAATATCTTGCTTTAAATTATTTTTCCCATATCATCCTAGATCATATTTCTTCTTTTATGTTCCCAAGTTGAAATTTATTACAGTTGTCTGCATTGCCAATCATTTGTAACCCTTTCCATTATTTTCCCGTCCTTGCTACTATTTGAAATGTTTTTTACTTTAGCCCTCTTTTCAAATTATATTGCTCCACTGCTCGCTCCATTTTTCCACAAAGCCCATTCCACCTTGCTTTTATTCTCACCAAACTTGAGGCCACTGCTGCTCCTTCTCCTTTGCTGTACAGCACCACCATATAGTTTTTTCCTCAGCCTTTTCCATGCACACTATACCTCTCTGTTGATGAAGAGACCCTAGCTGGGTTTTCACCAGTGTCCACCATGTTGTCCTTGCTATTAGTGCTACATTTCTAGTTATTCTTGCTTCTTCCCAAAACCTTTCTAGTTGTGTAGAGACAATTTGATTCATTAGTACACCCAATCTCACAGTAACTCTAGCTTCTGCTGCAGTCTCTGTATTAGAAGCACATGCTGGCTTCATAAGTTAGGGGAAAGCTCCACCATCTGACTTCCCTACATGGTTCAAATTCTGCTCTAAAAATCTTTTCCTCACCAGAATGGCTGGTGGCTTTCTGCCCTGGGTTTACATACCTGGGAATTCTGCCTCCATCTCCCTCCCTCCCTCCCCCTGGGGATTGCAAACTCTCATGAGCAATATGCTTTCTCTTTCTGTGTGCCTTTGGACTGGAAGGTTTTATGATGGTTGCATCTATTTGCAGTTCTCTTTGCAGTTTTCCAGATGAGCTGCAGTTATCCTGAATATTTCCTTACTGAGATGTCACTTAGCTTCACACAGGCTGCGATCTGTCAGCAGTGTTCTTCTTTAGACATCCTTATGGCACCTTAATTAGCCTTGCTGGGTTGGGAGGCAGATAACTGATTCATTTCTTCTCCTGGCCATTGGGATGTTGGGACAGGCTCCTCCATGAGGGACTAATTGAAAAGATCTCTTGCCTTCTTTACTCAGACAGCTACTCCAAAAGCTATTCTCAAAAACCAACAGTGTGGGCATCAAAGGTATAAAATATTCCTTGCTTAGTCTTCTCGTGGTGTCCTGCTGCTGTGCTTTGACTCCCAGTCAAAGCCAGGAGTGTGGCTCCTGGGTCTTCTTCACCTGCCTTGATTGCTTCTTCACTGCCCAGTGGGTTTGTGTGTTCCTCTGAACACAGAATGAGATCATCACAAACAGCCACTAACTCTCAGAGGACCTTTACCTCACGAGTGTATTAAAAACCAGTGTTTTGATTAAGAGACCTTCTATGAAAACTCCACTGCAGGACCACTTGTCTCTCTGTGAGTGTAGTTTCTTCCATTACTGCTTTCCACTTTCCAGGGCTTTTTCTAAAGGTCTTCTTGCCTGCTTGCCTCTTAATACAGATTTTGTTTAGGAAGCCAAGCCTGCCTGCCTCAAGTTTTCCCTTGGATCTGTTCTCTGCTCCTAGCCAAGGTTGCCTACAGTTCCTGCTTTGATGTACTTCTTCAACACATTGGCTGCACTTTGTGACTCTTCCCCCAGCTGACATCAACTTGGGGGTCCCCCTCCAGCAGGCTGAGAGTCACATCGACTCCACTTGCCTTGATCCAAATGAAATCCATTTACAAGTGCCTGATGAGCTGGCACAAACAGGCCCACAGGTTTCTGGCCAAAACTAGCTGACAAAAATATCCTGGCTTTTACTTCGGCTGAGCCCTTAGACCAACTAAGATGAGGCAAAGCCCAGAAGAAAAAAGCATTTCATTTTAATTTCCAAGCATTTTCTGTTTGTTTAGATCAAATTAGTCCCTCATAACCAATTAAGCAAAATCAATACAAAATTGGTTTAAAGCAAAGTAAGTATCCATACAGGGTTTTACCTCTGTATTTTAAAAAGATAATTTAATATTACACTTCAAATAGCTTCTTGCTTGGAAAAGGCCAATTTCTAGAGACCAGCTGGGCCCTGATTATGAATAGTATTCAGCTCCAGTGGATCTGGGTGAAGACGGTAGAAGCTGATGGATCTCAACAATCCTGGAAACCAGACTCAATCCCAGCACCTGCAGCAATTCAGCCTGCATGTCCTTCAAAACTCGATAAAAGCTGGCATTCAATTGTTGTTTCAATGAGCAGAAGCGGGCAGTCTCTGTTAAAAGGGTTCATTTTTCTTCGTGCTTCTCTTGTGAGACTCTGCTTGGGTTTGCTAGGTTGTTTTCCTGAACTCAATAAGCACAGCAATTGTCTAGGAGGAAAATTAAGGATTTTCAGCCCAAAAGATTACCACAGTCTTTACCAAGCTTTCCTCTTTTAAGTAATTATAACTTTTGAGGACTACTTTTTTGGCAAATCTTCTTCAATGGAAGGAGAGAATGAAGGAGGAGAGTGTTTGCAGCCAGGAGACTTTCTTTAAAACTTCAAGCCCTACCACAAGGAAGGCAGGTCTGACCTCAGACAAGATGTAGAAAACAGTTTGAAATATGTTTGAGGCATTAGGGAAGTACCTTCTCTGTATGCTCAGCTCTTTTCTTCCCAGTTCTTTTCTTCCCAGTTCTTTTCTTCCCAGTTTGCTCTGGCACCCCGAATCCATGCAGACACCAGATGTGTGCTGGCACTCGCACACACATTCCAGCTGTGCCCCAGCATGCACTCTCCTCCCTCTGCAAAGCCACCTATCATCCCACTAGAGGGGGATAGCTTGAATTTGTTTTGATATTTTCTTCTTTTAACTGGTTTTCTCCTTTGCTGTTGTGCCTGTAATTCAGTTTTGCTGCTACAAGTGGTTAATGCCATAGGGGGAAGCTATGACACGCTCCATGAAGGTATTTGTTGTATCACTGCAGCCTCTGGTTTTGATGCCCAGGTTTTTCCACCCCTAAAACCTACAGAAATGATGGGTTATCAAATACTTCTGAGATTAACTGTCAAAACTGTTACATGACCAAAAAAAAGAAGGCGCAGGCTTTCACAATGGGAAGAAAGGTCTGAACAGAGAGAATTTGAGCTCAGGCATCATGAGGCATCAGGTAACAAACCTTCGCTTTTGCCCCTAATAGGATTTTATCCCCAGTCTGGTTTTACATTGGCAGAGGGACACAAAGGCAAAATTTATGTCCACCAGTGTGCATTAACTCCTGTCCTGATCAGTACTAATTACCACCAATTATGTGGGATAGTGTTAATTCTTTTAGCAGTATTACTGCTGTCCTTATACTTCTAGAAGTGCCTTTGGGTAAGGCAGATTACTTTGAAAAGATATTTATGTGGGGAATAAATATGGAGTAGCTAATACACTGCAAATTTACACCACTGTATAGTGGGCTTTGAAGTCTCTAAAACACAGAGGTCTCTGAGCACAAAGACAGGCAAACCCTTGAGTAAGAACTACTCGATAAAAAGCATGGCAGGATCACCCTGCGTGATCTTGTGAAAGTAATTTTGATCTGGCATTTCTCCTCTGTAAAATTGGAAAAATAATATGTCCCTAACCCTCTCAGGGGTATAATATTTATTTTCTCTGCCTTTGCTTTTAAAAAAAATATTCTCCAAGCACTAATTGTTTTTATGTGTTTGCAGTATAAGACATAAAAGACATAAAACCATCATATTTTTCTATGCTGTATTTTCCCCATTGTGTTGTATTGTTACCATGAACACTTTCCTGTGCAGAGGCTCAACTGTTTGCTGAGGGGATGAATTAAGACATCGAAAGTGCTTCAGCATCTTGTCTGAGTGGCACCACAGAGCTGAAAGGTATCATTAGGCCAAGTGGCCTTCTCTTTTCTGTGGGCACGAGAAGCCCAGATCTTTCAGTGGATTAAGACAAAGTGCTTCATGTTCCTCTGTGCCCCACATCTGGCAAATACAGGGAAGGAATCACCAAATTCCCTCACTCCCTTTGGTCTGGGTGAGTTGAATGTCAGGGTCCAGCCTGGGAAGCCAGGAGATGTCGGGATGCCCTTGGTCCATGCTGATATCAGCAATCTCTGCAGTTCAGGTTAGTATTTCTCTTTCCAGAGTCTACACAAGTCATCGTTAGTGTTAATCAGCATGGTCCTGGATGGTTTCACTGACGTCACCATTTTCTTCAGCAGGTAAGTTGTGAGGCTTTGCTGTTAAACCCGCTAATGTCTGGTCCCTTTGATCCCTGGCAAGGGGCTGGTGCCCACCAGTCTGTCAGATCCACGGAGAAGGGCCAAAAAGATATCACAGAAGATCTGGCTCATTCATCTCAAAATGGTTAAGTAAATCTGTGAGGATTCACAGCTCTTTGAAGTTTTTCTTAGTGGCAGGTCCCAGGGAACCAATGTCAGGGGTGTACTAGTGCTGACAGATGAACGGTGTTTCCAAATCTACTGGTGAAAGGCAGACTTGGTACCATGCCAGGATGCACAAGCTGCTGCTTCTCTGTGTAACTGGTGTACGCACTGATTCAGGCTGTTTCTACCTCCAAGGGTTTCCCATTTTTGCATGGGACCTTTGCCCACAGGTCCCTCCTTCAGTCTCAGCACCAGTTGGTGACATTTTGTCTGCTTCTACCACCACCAGTGTTTCGCTGATGCTGGCTTTTCCCCAGTAACTGAGCAGATGATCTGGGTTGACATGGCAGAGGGTCTTCTCCTGCAGCGTTGCTGCACTAGGGATCTCTGGTGCTTCTGAAGCCACCCCACTCATCATCTCTGTGTCCATAGTTCCTAAAGATATCCCAAAGAGATGCTTCCCTCCTTCCCCTCCAGAAGCAGGAGGCTAAGAACACCCTCTCCCTAGCATCACTCATCACACTGGAAACATTCCAGCCTTTCCCGCCACTCTCACAGCCATAACCATGTCAGGCTTGGGGGTCTCCAACCTCAGGCAGCCTACCTCTCCCCCAGGCTCCTTTCTCCAGGCCCTGTGTGCTATATTTGAATTTGTTTTCATCCTTTCCTGACCATTGGGCTACTTGGAAGCATTTTCTTGAGTGTTTCTCCCCTATGTCCAGTAAACTGGAATCAGATTTATGTCAAATGTTGTGTTTTTGTGTGTTTGTTTGTTAATAATGTAAATAATGTTAGGGGTTTTTTTTATATATCTGTGGATGGATGCCAAGGTTCTCAACTCTGCACAGAGCAGTTATGCATCTGCTTTTTGGCTTTGAGGTGAAAGAACAGGACTCTTGTGTGTCTGAACACTGTAGTACACAAGCAAGAATCAGTGCTTTCAATGGCCTGAACATTTGGCCATTTCCTCCTCTTCTCTCCCTTACTACTTTCAGAGATACAAGGCAACATTTGGCCTTTGCATACAAGCTGAACTTTAGCACTCACTTCTTCTCAATTCCTACAATTGTAGGCTTAATTAAAAAAAAAAGAAAAAAAAAAAGGAGGGAGGCTGAGTTTTCAGCAAGTTATTTCCCTTTTCCACCTTTCTCTATCCGCCCCTAACACTTTCTCACAGCTTCTCCCTGAAAACCAGCACCTGCAAAGGCTCAGGTGAGAAGAAGGGGACAGCTTATTCTCTCACTTCCCCCAGCTTTAACTCACTTAGAATTGCACCGACTTCAGCAGAGCTGCTCTGATTTATGTGGTTGTAAGCAGTGGGACCACTCTCTGTCCTTTCTTACTCCCTGACGGAGAGTCAGGGAGAGATGAGTGGCTTCTGAGAGGCTTGTTGGTTTGTGTTCATTAACAGCAGCTGTCAGACAGCTCTCATTGAAGCTCCACATCCTTTCAAAACTATTACGACTTTCTACTTTGCATAGAAATATGCAGGAGTTTTGTTTGTATAAAACCTGCCTGAATAAAAATTTAATCTAAGGCTAGCATTGCTCTAACAGCAGTTATTTCTCTTAAAAGCTGAATACAAAGAATACTAAATACTGTCCGTAAATAAGACTGTATTTAGTAGAGAAGTGGTTTAATAACCTTACTGGTAAAACCTTCCCTTCCACTTTCAATCCCAAATACCTGTCTTTCTTCCTGAGCAAAACTGGCTTGCTACGAGAAGTTGGGCCCCAGTAAACTGTGGTATTTTAAGATTAAGTCATTCAACTCAAGCTTTCCTGTCCAAAAGGAAGAGGAAAAATATCTACTTAAAGAAATGTTAGTTAATCAGAGGACATCCCTTTCATAATAGAAGTTACTAGGGAATTTAAAAGCACATTCCAATTACAATAGTTCGCTAATTATCTGCCTAACATCTCATTTTTCCATCTAATCCCACTTTTAATTACATAGTACCTTCCTCCCATCCCCCCCATAGTGCAATTGGAGTACTCTATTTTACTGAAAATAAATCCTTTTAACTGGTGATGTTGAAGAAGAAATATTGTTGCTGCCCCTGGGAACGTGTGCACTGTCTGGTAGAGAAATGCCTTGCCAGTAGTTTTGGATAAAGTGCTTGGCTTTAGAAACAGTCTCATTTAAAGCCTTGGAGGTTTTCTCAAGCAGGAGAAAATGCTCTGCAAAGGTGCCCAACTGCAAAAGTTCTCTGGCATTTAGCTTTTTTTGTCAAACTCTTGCGGCCTGGTCCCCCTGTTCTGCCAACGTTCGATGGGATCCCTGCCACTGGGCTGATGGTAGAATAAGATTTGGCCTTTGAACCAAGCCATCATGCAATTTGCAGAACGGAAGCAATATTTGAGCTATGTTATCTATGAGCATCTGGTCATTAAGATCTTGCTTAGCGATTAGTGAGGCGAGAGGAAACCCTGTGGAGAGGGGAAAGGAAATCCCGCATGTGGGGTTCCCATTTCCAGCCCCGTCACAGGTTTCCTGCCCTATCCTCAAGTAAATCCCAGCCCTCCACTGCCTGAGAATAAAGAAATGAAAAACCAGAATTACCCTTCAGGGATGTTGTCACGCTTAATGAATGTTTATAAATCGCTTGAACAAAAGGTGCTATCTCATTGAAAAGTACTCTTCATGATAATTATTCAAATGCAGTTTGCTCCATCCTTTCCCTCTTGTGTGTGAGGCAACTGAAAGATTTAGTCTTTGTGGGAAAGTGGGAGAGTACGAGCTCTTTCCTTTGGGTGTGGGAGCCGCAAGTTGAGAGAGTTAAGGACCTTTGGCATGCAGGTAGGGTTTCATCCAAGGCCTTTCAGCTCCGAGCCAGGCTACAAGCTCTGACAGACCCAGGGCTGCTGAGTTCCTTCCAGGAAGACAAGTCAGGGATTAATGGTACCAACCGCTACTCAAATTGGTACATATTATTTCCTTAGCTTTGCTCCTCATGGAATTGGGGATCATCCTTTAGAGAAAACTATTCATGTGTAGTTGAGCATTAAAAATGAATATACATGTGCGATAAAACTTAGGGAATAATTTATAAACAGCTAATGTGACGTGGGAGACAGAGTACTTGGCTGCCCCGCAAACCCACACAAATATCTGTATAATGTAAGGATGCTTCTTCCTTCATGGATGTTTCATTATGTCTCACTGACCCCTTCACAGGGGCTTGGTCTGCCAGGGTCTGCTCATATTTCCAGGCATTAAAAGCTGAAGAAGACGCAATCCATCTTTCTACTCTTCACTGCATTGGACAGTGGCTTGGCAGCTGAGCTCATAGTCTAGACGTGATTTTTTTTACCCTCTGCAGCTACCTAAAGCTGTATGTATGACCGCCTACCCTCAGACAGCATCCATAGTGAACAATAATGTGTGGGGTTTTTTTGCAAACTTCTGAATCAGCAGCATGAGCTATGGATATGAAAAATACAGATTTCTTGGTAAGGAGTTTCTATCCAAAATGGCAAAGAGTTTTATGCTTTAGAAAGCAAAAAGCTGCTGCAATTAATGAATATATTTTCTAATTAAAGTACGCTTACTTGCTCCTATCCTTGTTTCCAAAGGATGGGAGAGGCTTCTGCAGGGCACAGTGATTGCTCCCAGATACAGTCCTCTCTGCTCACCCTTGTGATTGTCATAGAGTTCATTGCCAGTAACCTCTCTGCTACCATTTTACCTTCCCTTGGGGGTGCAACTGCTGTTATGAACTCAGCCACCTCTAGTATACTGCACAAACACACACACTGGAACTTCTCGTGTCTATTTTGCAAAGGCTGAACTGATGGCACAAAGCATGAAACAGGGGTGAGTCAGGATCTGCAAGCCCAGTTTGATCCTGACCATACCACAGCCTGTGCTCTACACCCATTGTCAGGTGGGAGCCAGGCCTGGTATCACCCTATGCTCTATGCCTGGCCAAGAAGCTACCAGGTTTCAAGTATTCCTTGATTATTTATTTTTTCACTTCTGTAGCTGGTGCCTTTTCCCCTCTGGTACCTCATGTTACACGTTCACGTGTTGTCCAGTCTGCACTACTGCAGGTCTTGAGGGGGCCTTCAGTGTTTGCCTCTCTCTCATCCAGGACTTACTTACACAAGATGCACAACGAGAAGCTGGAAGAAGGGGAAGTACTGTGTCATTTGGAGCCTTCCTGCCCTTCTCCCTCCTGATTTCTCTTTATCCACTGACCACTGTGGCACACACTGACTCCGGCTTCTCCCAGCACATGGAAAGGGATGCTTTCACTCAAACATTGCTTGGACTGTTCTCCCTTAATAAATGAGTTGTATAGTTTCATTTTTCATAATTTAATTTCTTAGCTAATTCACATAGCCCTTACTGGCTATACCAGTGGTGAGACTGGCTGCTCTTAACAGATTTACTTGATTTAGTCAATTATACTGTCAGGCAAACTTCTTCAGCACGCTAAACTACTGTGTGCACAGGGCTGATGCTCCACAAGGCTCCATAGCCCCAGCACCATGACCTGATGGGGCTGTTGGACCACCAATAACAATGCATGGGGCCAAATTCAGCCCCCACAAGCATCCCCTTGCTGTGCAGCCCTATGTCCATAACCATGGACATGATAGGTTTGCTTAGGAAAGGTCTAAAAGCCCCTGCCTTCCTGTGCATATCTATGCCTGGTAAGACACTCCAGCTAGATCTTTCACATGCCCATGCATACACCCTTCCCAGGCAAACAATTAAAATGCAGTGGGCAAATGATAGAGGAGCAGGAAGGTGAGGATATTTAGCACTTCAAGCAGGGGACAGGAATTTGTCTCTTCCCCCCCTGTCCCCTCTGACATGCAGTAGAAATATAATGGCTACTTAAAGCACAATTTCCCTATAGATCTTAGCACTGGCCTAAATTTCAACATGGGTGCTTGTCACATCACATTTTGCTAACCCAGCTGCTCTTTGCATCCCATATCCAAGGCCTGAAAACCTGGTGCTCTGCTCTTTGCATGCCCCACCTCACCTTTTTGCAAGAAGGAGCTTAAGACCCTGTGCCTCATCCTCTACCATCCTTGACCCTCAAGCCTTATAACTACAGTTTAAAAATGAAAGATGCTGTCTTTGCACAGAAAGGTGTTAATAAAATTATTCTGGTTGGTACACAAAATTAAGGGTGACTTCCAACTTTGGAAGGATGCAGGCATGTAAATGCTGATAATAATGCAAGAGAAACAATAGATCTTCCTTCTTTGCTGTGGCCAGTAAAGATATGGTAAGGACTGGTTCAGGCTCACCTGTGGCTTAGTGCAGTAGAAATCAGTCCCTATGTAATGCTCATCTTCATGTAGAAGCCTCTGTCCTACTGACGCTGAGACCCAACAACACAGTCCCGCAGCTGCCACATGTCTGGAGCAAGGCTCACATCATGCTCTTCACAGATCATAAACTGAGCCTTAGCCAAACTGTAGATGCAAAAGAGCCTTACCCAGACCAGTAATTTCCTCTCAAAACTCAAAGATATGTCTCTGTTGGGGTGTGTTGGGGACATAGAGGCAGATACAGGAGATCCCGCAGTAGTAGATGCTGTAAAATCAGCAAGGGCATGAGCTGAAAGTGCAAACCACAGCTTTATAAAAAAAATATTTATTTATTTATTTGTTTTATACTGAAACTGCCCCTTTTCCCCCCGTAGCTTTCATCCCAAACCAACAGTAGAGGACAGAACCCCTGGACCTGCTCAAGGACTCCTCCTTTTTGCCTGCAATCTCTCCAGACTTCCCTGCCAAGACTCTTGAGGCAGTTTGAGGTCATTTCCCCATATGAAACATTACTGTTGGAGATCAACCCCTCAGTTTGTTCCAGGACTTGAGGACTGAGATGGATTTCTTCCTTGCCAAAAAGATATTCAAGCAGAAAATCTCTTGGCAGAAATGTGTGAGTTTACTGGCCTTATCTCTGGATTTAGATACATTCTGCTACACAGGATGAGGCAATCCTTGTCCAGATCTCAACAGAAGCACTTATTATGATATTCCTTCTTTTTATTTTTTTTTCTGATGGTCAGACACACTTTTCTCAAACACTGAAAACTTACTCAACATATTTCTTGTTATAACTACTTATGTTCTCCCAGGGAAAAAAAAATCTATTAATAAAGAGAAATAATTACCATTATTTCTCCTCTTTAACAAATAAATATCACATTATTATTTCATATATCATATATTATAACAAATAAATATATCGTCTTATCAGTCCTGCTAGTTTTTTAGCTTGGAAGCTTCTGAAGTCCACCTTCTTGAAGGAATCACAGTGAGATGTTCCCTCAACAACCCTCCAAAACTAATGTTCTCTAGAACCATCTGGAAGTTTCACAGCAGAAAATTAGACTCACCCACATTAATTTTTTCCACTCCAGTTGAAAGTTTGCTAAATGCCTTGAGACCTTACATGGAACCTGATCGCGGTTGGTCAATCTGCAGCTTTTGGAGCAACAGCTTCCCCTACAAAGTCTGAATGGATCCATGCATTTGGGACATGGATTGAACTTACAGTTTGGTAGCCTGTGGGTGGGGAGTAACACATCTACACACAGCTACTGCTGCTTTGCTAAGCTACTTGGAGGCTGTACTTCACATAGACAGATACTTTTCCAAATACCCCAAAGTCGGTAGAACTTTCAAGACAGTGTCCAAAACTAGTTACACAATAGAAAAGCAATAACCTGATCTTCAAAATACTTCAAGTTTTGCAGAAAACACTGTCTTGTCCCCTCTGTGGCTAGCAGATCAAGAGAGGTGATTCTACCGCTCTACTGTGCTCTGGTGAGACCTTACCTGGAATACTGCGTCCAGCTCTGGAGCCCTCAGCACAGGAAGGACATGGACCTGGTGGAGTGGGTCCAGAGGAGGCCACAGGGATGATAAGGCGGCTGGAGCACCTCTCCTACAAAGACAGGCTGAGGGAGCTGAGATTGTTCAGCTTGGAGAAGAGAAGGTTCCGGGGAGACCTAACAGTGACCTTCCAGTACCTGAAGGGAGCTGATAAAAAGCCTGGAGAGGGACTGTTTACAAAGACCTGGAGTGAAAGGATGAGAGGCAAAGGTTTTAAATTAGAAAGGAGTGGATTTAGATTGGACGTAAGGAAGAAGTTCTTTACCATGAGTGTGGTAGAACACTGGAACAAGTTTCCCAGGGAGGTGGTTGAGGCCCCATCCCTGGAGACATTCCAGGTGGGGCTTGACAGAGCTCTGAGCAACCTGCTCTAGTTGAGGATATCCCTGCTCTCAGCAGAGGGGTTGGACTGGATGACCCCTAGAGGTCCCTTCCAACCCAGATGTTTCTATGATTCTATGATTCTTGGTATATATCCCAGATATCCTCGGATCTCACGACGAACTCCCACTGCTTTTATAGAGTGCAGGATCAGTCCTTCTATCTCTGGATGGACAAGGTTTGTACACAGGAGCATGTGCAACACCATTTTCCACCACCACAGAAATTCTCCTCACTTTTCTAAAATTTATGTTGCTTCTTAAAAACAAATAAAACTAGTCCATCTCTGAAGACTGAATTTCAATGGGGACTTTAACACTGTAAAAGTACTCAAGGAAAAAATCCTGTCCCTCATTACCTAGTGCAAGAGGACGGTGAAGGACAGACAGACAGGATTTCCTTTATGATCTTTTTTCCAAGGGTGGGAGCACTAATTGATGCTATAGAGGCAGTTCTCCAAAGCCCAACCTCCCCAATGCCTCCCCAATGAACATTTCCACCAAAAAACCCCAAACAAACCAAACACAACCAACCCTTGCAACAAAAAAATCTTACAAGTTTCAGATGTTGTTGCAAAGGGGTGCCTGGAGAAATATTTTAGAATGAGTTACAACTAATCCATTAATCATTGCTATTAATAATGGTTTTGTCCTTCTGCAGCCCTTTTAACACAGCGATATATCAAAGGATTTCCCAAACATTAGCTAAGCATAATCATGTCTCTCCTACCACAGGTAACTGGCAGGGCTTAAGCAGTTTGAGAGATCTGGAACTTGGCACCTGGGACAAAGAGGCTACTTGCTGGAGCTATTAAACTCTGCAGTCTGTGCCAGAAGCAGGAGCCAAACAAAGCCTGCACTGGAATCAATTTTCAGGCTTTTTTGGGATGGTTTTGTTTCACATATTTTTTAAAAATAAGTATGTATTTGAGGAGCTGTGCTCATTATACCGGTTTACTTATAGGAGGCAAAGTTCTGTCTGTGGGTCTCCCATAGGAGTCTCTAATATGTGACAGACTTCACCCAGAGAGTGTTAAAATACAAGCCCTGGAATAAGGTCTTTTTCTGTGATCCTGTTTATTTCTTGAGAAATGCTCCTGATTGAGATGGAAAATTCTCTCCCATCACCCCAAAGGCCAGGAGTCCCTTCTTTTTCACACTTGCCCCTCTTACAGACTCACCCCCTCCACCTCCCGGCCAATAACTCAGCTAACACACCTACTGTTCATAGTACAGCAATTTGTCTTACAAAAAGCCAAGAAATTATTCTTGTTTTTAGTGCAATCGCTGAAAATATTTCCCAGTGACAAGGATTTGACCCAACCTACTGTGCACATTATTTATTCAGAGGTAATACAAAAATAAGTCCCTGATGTTACTAAAACAAATCCTAATAAGTACAGAGAGCATCAATTACAGGCTTCTCTTTATAGTCCTCTATATCTCTTTCCTTTTCTAGAGGTAGTATCACATGCAAAGGGGCACTGTGCTGGCTTTCAAATCTATTGAGCTTTCATAATTATAACGTCTATTTTAACCTCTCTTATAGGACACCCTATACTGTTTCACGTTGTGTTCCTTGAATCCCAACCAATGCTATAAGGAAGTGTCTTTAAAACTTGCTTCTTAGAAGACATGCATAAAATGGGAAATATTAAGCATTAATAACCTCGTGCATACGTTACATCAGGTTGCTGAGCACAAAGAGGAGTGAAGCAAAATATATTTTGTGAACCTTACTTGGATGCTCTGTAAATTTTCAGCATGTACATATCCTGACAGAATGAAACCAGGGAAATATTAATTGCAGTGGAATAGCTGGATTTTTAAAAATTTTGTTTGGTTTTTGGTTTTTCTTTTTTTTTTTTTTTTTTCCAGTCTGTATGGAATGTCCTTCTATTTAATCAAAAAGCTTGGAATGATTCCTAATATATAATAAAAATTTTTAAGGACATGATTAATTCTATTGTTTAAATTCTCTTTTATTGCCATAAGAAAGTCTCATAAATGATCCCACACCTTTCTCCATGATCATTTTCTTCTAAAGTAATATACTAATTAATTTCAATTAAATATATGTAAAAGAAGATATATTTTGAAAAATGCTACTCCCTTGTCATTTGTTAATATATTGAAAAAGTGTAAACCTTGGAACATTTAGCATAGAAAATATTAATTTTTGGTAATTTCTCAAGGGGGCAATTTATTAAATGAAAGGCTTTTAACATTAGCTAAAAGCAGGCCTGTAAATCATGGGTGTCATCAAACTGCTTCATCACTTCATTAATTTAAAAGATTATTATATGTGTAAGTGACATAATTTTGAACAATGTTACATGGTTAATTTATTAATGTAGAGAAGCAGAAATGACATGCTGAATTGATTTATTATTATAGTTGTATAATTTTAGGACTTTTCTCTGTGACTTTCACTGACAGAGCAAATGATTCAGGGTGAAATTGTGCCAACGATTTTTTTATTATTATTATTATTATTTTATTTTAAGGCAGGACTACGTACTGCAAGGACTTAACAAGAAACTGTCTAGTGAGGCTCCTCTGTGTTTCAGGAGGAACTGTTGAAAGACCTCCTTTACAACCCATAGTCACCTTGTGGTTTTATTAAATTTAAAGCACTTTTCTTTATCTTCCAGCAGTCAAAAAGATTTAAAAGTTACTGTAGTTATGTTTAAACAACGATTCTGAGTAAGCAGACTTTAATGCATATATCCCCTAAGCTCTTCACGTGCACGGAAAGAGGATTTTGGGTGGTGGAGCTTGCCCAGCTCCACCAAAGAACCCAGAGCCTCCCACAGACCAGCCCACAGTATTTTCAGTCATAATTATATTAGTGAGCAGTTAGTGCTGGCTTGGTGCCCAAGCTGAAAATATAATGCAGTATCATTTCTTTTCTAGGCACTGTGTGGAAAGCACAGTTCAACCTGTCTTCAATAATAGAATACCACGTTTGCGATTTATTTTTAGATTGAAATGATGCGTGACTCTGAAACACTGCAAAGCTGGTGGAACATTCTCTGTTTCAGCCTAAAGGCATTTGTGCGAGGGCAGACAGACCCCCTCACCTCAAAAACCTGTGAGGGAATCAGGTTAAATCAGGATTTAACTAAACTGGGCCCCAGTTCAGCAAAACCCTTGAGCACGCACTTGCCTTCAGGGATGAGCTAACGTGCTTCCCTTTAGCAAAGACTAACCGAGTCCAGCAATCCTTCCCAGCATCCTGGAGCTCTGAGTCCTGCTACCACAGCCTGGCTTTTTCAAGGCGGACTGTCAACAAAATACCTAATTGTTTTTTTTCTTTTTTGTCTGCATTTTGGCAGAATTTTCCAACCCTGGACTCATGATGCATGGTGACAGTTGTGCTTGGAATAGAGCTGTGTATGCACAGTTGATTGTGCAATGCTTTTATAGCATGTTTACACCATATGAAGGAATGAATGCCTTCATCAGCACGACTGGCCAGTGTCCTACAAAATGCCCATGGTGATCTTAGAGCACTAACTGAAGATCTAGCTCCAGAAACTCCTCATTTTCTAACATGAGGATGACCACAAGAATATCCTGTTTGGAGCAGCTTTTATATTGCATGGAAGCTGTTGGCAGGTACAAAAAAAAAACACAGGCAAGAGTCAGGCAGAGTAAAGCCAGCCTGCACCATTGACAATGGCCTGCTTGGACCTCCAGTGCCCACTCCCACAGGTCTCTGTGGGTCCAGTGTATATAGCCACTAGCATGGTATGGGTGTCTCTGAAAACTTGGGTCACCCCCATCCTGGCTGAATGTTGATGTCCCCGAAACCTGGATGTCCCTGAAACCTTGGGTCACCCCCAGCCTGGCTTAACGTTAATGTTAAACAGTCAAACCAAGCTTTAGATCTTTGATCACAACCTGAGAGGATCAGGACTGTAACAGATAGTTTAATAGCACAGTCTTAAGCCTGGGAGCTATAAATGTTTAGTTAAAACCCAACTTGTCAGCCGCATTAACTTCACTGTACCTGTGAGTGCTTGAACTGAAGTCACCTGTGCCAGGACAGGGGCATGGGGCTGGAGGAGGGAAAGCATGGGCTGCATGCTGAGTGATTATCAAGCAAGCTGTGAAAGCCTGGGTAGGTCCCCAAACTCCTCTTTTGCTTTTTTATACACTTTAGAGTTGTCTTTAGATGACCAGACACATAGGTCTGGCCCCTGGAAGGGTCATCTGAGATGCTAATAAAAGATACCAAAAATCAAAGAATTTCACAGCAGATAAAATTTAAAATGCAAATTAAAAACTAGACCATTTCAGAGCAGTGGTTAAGGATCCTGCATCACCAAATGGTGTCACAAGAGCATTCTGGGCAATTACTGACAATTTGAAAGAAATTATTTTTCTTTCCCTGTAATCTTACATAATGCCTTTCATATGTAATACCTTGAGCATATGCAGTATGCAAAACACTCTAGCAACTGTACACAGACAGAAATCATTTCACCATTAAAAGCAGCCACGGCCATGGTGCAGAATAGTGACCAGATGGTCTGAGCACAGTGCACACTGCAAGACTAAAAGAGCAGGGAAAAATCTTAGACAAGTCTGCTGGGGAAAACACAGGGTCTTCTGAAAAGCACCATGTGGTTTTTAATGTACATGGAGTGAACACAGGACCTCTGATTTTAAGATACTACCCCCCAAGATGTAAATTATCCAGAAAGGCATCCTTCACTCACTTATACTATTTTGATGCTCACAAGTTAGACAAGGCATATTATAAATCTCCAATTATCTCTGGCATGTGCACACCTGACTTTTATTTCTGATTATGATAATTTTTTTATTTTTTTTTCTTCCTAAGGTTGCCACTAAGGACATGGGGAAGCAATTTAGGATATATATATATATATATATTAAAAAAAAGGATATATTTGAGCCAAATGCTTTCTTACAGGAAACATTTATTTGCACTTGAGTGTCTCATCTGACAAAGTTCCACCGTATTTTCCCACAACAGACAGGAACTTGTCTGTATTAGCATTTTAAGAAATGAATCCTAAAGACCAGCAAGTGTCAATATGCTTTCACAAGTGGGATTGATAGCTCTTAAACAGAGCTCTTCTCACATGAGCGCAAATGACTTTTTAGTTTATCACAAGCATTTTGGTCAACACAAACTTTTCTTATTTTCACACGGCCTTTAAAATTCTTACCAAAGCAAAACAGAGGGGCTGATCCTGTCCTGATGCAACCAGTGGCAAAACTCCTCTTTGCTTGATGCAAAGCAAAATGAGAGCCCAAGTATGAGCAAATAAAATATAATTCTCCACAACCTGATCTTTCAGATCACATCACAAACATCGATGTTAAAAGGTGAGAGAATTTATAGAGAATAACTTGTCTTAAAACCAAAACACATGTTCTGTGTGATCTGTAGTGGATATTCCTTGGGCAAAAAGAGCTGGTTTTGATCTGACTTTTGTTTTATATTTAGTGCCACAAACATCTGCTAGCCTTATTACAAATTGCACTTTGGTAGTCATAATTAGTAACCACATGACACTGTGCAACATGTGACGTTCACAAAATCAGAAGAATATGGGACGGTGGAAGTGCTCAATGTAATTTCTGGATATTATATACAATCACTGTGTGACTCCCTTAGCTTCCCCATTCTCTCCCGACACAGAAGGATACTTTTTTTTTCAAGGAAGATACTTGAACCAAAAGGACTTCTTAGTTAGAAATTTCCTCCTGTTGAAGATAGTCAGTGGTGGTGTCTACCAGCTTGAGAATGAGGAGTGCCACCTTACAATGACTGAAGGAAATCTGAAAGGCTCTCCCACTCTGAAGCTTAGGAGGACAAATCCAGACACACAGCAAAGATGACAACAGCAAAGTTCAACTAAAACACTAAACCTACAAGCTTCTTCAGTGTAGCACTGACTATGCCTGACCATGGAACAGAAGTCTCCAGGATTATAGTTACAGGCAGTAACTTAATTCAGATAATTAAACATCCATAAGCCTCTCGGCTAGAATGAGTATAAAGTAAATGGTAGGGTTCAGGGGTACTGGAGCCTACCAGAAGTAGGGGAGAACAGGAGAGTAAAATAAAAAGGGACTGTTTTGTATCCACATTCCTCTGCTGCATTCCTCATCCATCATGAAAAAATGTTTTTAACCAACAGAAATTTTTTGTTTTCAAAGATGTTCTTGTCAGAACAGGATAAAAACAGGAATTCCAGACATCGTTTGTGAAAAACAAATGAAATAAGAAGCCAGACACATTAAACCTGTCTCCCAAAACTTCCCCTTGAAACTAAACTTAACAAATCAACCTTTTCAGACCAAAAATACTACAAACCATAGAAATCCCTGACAGCCCTTTGGTTTTGGATGCCCCATCTCCCAAGGCATCAGTTCCTCTCCAGCTAAATCAGCCTTGAACAAAGAAGTTCACAAGACACCAGTACATTGGTTTTTCAACGGTAGCCTGCCCATGGTGGACCTCCACCCCAGTGGTTTGGGTTCTCCAGGTGACACTTCCATCAGCACTGGAGCCCTTTTCGCATCAGCACTCAGATCCATCACCTCCCCGGAACCTCTAGTGGAGCAGCCACTTTAGCTCCCACAGAAGAATTGGGTCCCTGGAGCAAGAAGAGGACAGGCAATGCATGGATGGTCTTTGCTATCTATCTGTTTCACCCTGTGGCTGTTAATGTGTGGACATAGCTTGATTCATCTCAAAATGTGGCAGTTGAGCTTTGGATTTAACATAAAGCCACAGTTACCAGAGGACTTGGTTTGGACTTAGTCACTGATGTCAGAACTAACGCTACCATACCATCTGCTTTCCTTGCTTTCCTTTGTGGCAAAGCATCCGTATCCTTTCCTCTTCTTTCTCATTCCTTGCTTTTGCATCCCACTTGCCTCATTTATCTTCCCTTTTGCTCCACTCTTTTTCCCTTTGACTAATTTCTGAGTGTTTTTCTTTTTTTTTCTCCTATTATCATTTTGCCTCTTTCACTTTCCCATGACCACTTTCTTTTTCCAAGTCAAAATAATAATGTCAAAATCTACCAGAAACAAACCAACCAGGTCTTACTGCTTAGACTGACCTTACAAAGACAATGTCTCTGGCTAGAGAAGTCAAGTCTCTGAATTTCAAGATTTGCAGAGTGGGAGACAATCTGGGGGAAATATCCTTCTTATGACCCTCCCGCTTTTACACTCTTTCCAGATACTGTGGGTCCCAACAGGAGATGAGACACTGGGTTAGATCTTCTATTTTGAAGCAGTATGGCTTTTCTTATGTTGTTTTTGAACCTAGAAACCAGGTATCAGCCTCCCTATAGTGGCAAAGCCCTCCATAGTCAACTGCATGAAATTGGGATGAGGGTTGTCCCTGAGGAGTCAGGCAAACCATCTGTTGGAGACAGGATTTGTTTTCCTTTGGCCCAACCTTTACAGATGTGCCTCCTGCAGTAGTGATTTCACATAGTTACTGAATAGTCTGCTCCAGCATTTCATCATTTTTGGTATGTAATCTAAATCGCCTTTACTGTGTGTTAAACTGATTATTTCTATTCCTTCCCTTAACAGACATGGACTAAAATCTCATTGCCCTCTACTTGCTACTAACCTTGTAGATTGCAGAAGACTGTCACTACTCTTGCTAGCTGAAAAGCATTGCATCCTTTCAACTTTTCCAGCTATTTCATCCCAAGATTGAAATACTCTACTCTCAAGAGCAAACCATGCTCTTCCTCCCTCTGCAAGAGGCAACAGGGCAGGCTCTGAATTGTCTGAGAGTCCCTAAAGCACACAGTCCCAAAGATTTACGTCTCAGTCACTCAAGGGCTGTGTTTCTCTGGGAAAGCCCTGCTTGGGTAGATGCAACCAGCCCTTACCCCTGCCCTCCTGGCAGCAGGGCTACTTCCCTGTCAAGGGTATATATGGGTAATTAGCATTTTTCAAGAGTGGGGCTGGAGGCTGCTAGAGGGAGAAGGGAAAACAAACATAAAATAAAACACAGGCAAGAGGGCAGTATTTCCATCATCAAAGCTGACATACTGCCCTGCAGGTCCTTTGAGGAGCAGAAACTTGATGTGCAAACCCCGTTGAAAGAAAAATCTTTGTACGAGCCTTTCTCGTAGTATAATTTTAGACTTTGGCACTTTTTTTCACAGGGACAATTTTAAATTTGGGATCATTCACAGACCTCTGATGCCATTAAATCATGAGATATGATTTATTCTGAATTGGAGGCCAACAAATTTCACCTATTTCAACAAATTTCACTCTGTAAATATTTTTGCAGGGAGGTTTGTTCACAAGTGGGAGTTTCTATGGGGGAAACTATATGCTTGGGAGGACACACAGGAAACCAGGAAACCCAGCTCCCTGAACTGCTGAACTTTGACAGCAATAGAAGGCTGCTCAGGAAACTATGTGTTCTTCCCTCCCCACTTCACTTGTATCATTCTCCTGGACAAAGCCACCAATCCTCAATTCTCCAAGCTAGACTTGGGCAGATCCCTCTGGGAACAACCAGAAATTCCTCAGACCTAGTGTCCAGTGTTGCTGGATGGGAACTGGAGTGCATATTCTGGTTTTGGTTGAAGGCAGGGAGGATTTTGCTACAGAGGAAAGAGTCCAAGAATGGAGGGAGGTGAAGGCTGTAGAAAAACTGATACATGCCTTTGATAAACTTATTATGGACCTCTACTTCCACACTCTCCTGAACAATTTTCTTCCATGAAAATTCACACCAAAATATTTATTCTGTGAGAAGACAGATTGAGATAAAGAAACAGGAGACTCAAGAGTGCTCCAGCATATTTACATTTGAGTGGTTTTTTTCTCTTCTTTACAATAAAACTACCTTTATGTTGCCTTTTTTGTTCAGTCTCCTAAGGAAAGATCCTAAGGACACCCACAGCTCTAGTGCTGCTGCTTAGGAAGGAGATGTGGGTTGAAGAAGTGGATTTCTTTTATTACATGCCTTTTCTGAGAGCATTTCTTTTCCAAGGCTCCCAAGGCTTTGAAAGTGCTAGCAAGGCAGGGGACAGTGCCATCAGAGAGTCAGGGTATCAAAGCATAAGCACATGAAGGGTGGAAAGCTGTGTCTCTCCCTAACTTTCTAACTCTCAGCTCTATGACTTCCTACTTCACAGTTTCTCTGTTTCTGGCGAGAGAAGTCTAACTGAGCTCTCCTCCTTCACCACTCTGTTCCATGTCCACACTTAAGTCTGCCAGTCATCTGAAGCTCTCTTTGGAGGCCATAGTTCTGTGGGTCCTTCATGAGATACTTCGATTTTGCCCATTGATAGCACTGCTTGGGAAGCTAAATGGAAGGTGGGATGGGAGAGGGAAAGAGGGGCTGATCTACATAGCTTTGCAGTCCATCCACAAGGTATTAGGTTGGTTCCTGCCATGACAAGTTGACATTACCATGCAAACTCATCACTGAAATCCAATTCACAGAAGGCCACTACTTAGTATCAAAGTGAAATCTCTCATCACATATCAAAGAAACTTATTGGCCAAAGCAATGCCTCCAAGTATTTTCACGCTTGAAAAGTGATGATTCTGGAGGGGTAAATAAATGTTCAAGTTTATTAACAGTTCATGCATGTGCTGATGAAAAAGAAGATATCACAGAACTCAACACAAACCATCAGAACAATAAAAACAACAATAAAACCCAGTAAAAACTTTAATTCTGGTTCTCCCCTCCCTCCCCCCAAGGGTAACAAAACCTCTTCGAATCAAAAGAGACTGCACTGGTAGACAACTATGGGAAGCTTTACATTGGTGTTTTCTTTCTGTGAAAAGGCTTTAAATGTTTTTCTCATGTTTTTACAAAAGCTTTTACATTTTTCTAGGGGTTCCCTTTCTATCTGAATACCACTGCTAGCAAAGGAAAGAAAATTCTTCATGTCCTTTTGTTGAAGCTACAGCAAGGGCTTCATGAGAAAATTCCACATGCTTGGAGCCCTGCATGGGCTCCTATAGATGTCAGGAATGGAAAATCAACTCCAGCCAAGGAAAAAAAACAGATGTTTCATTCATGGCTGTATCAATAAATCCATATTAATCAATAATGAGATCTGTTGGTTACCCACTGCCCCAGAGCTGATTGACTGGCTGCATTTTCTAAGGCTCGGTTGGGATGAAATCCAGGGGGATTCTGCCACTCATACAGATAGACATGAAAGCTTGTCCCCAAATGGCAGCCACGCAAGCCGAACATGCTCTCCATCAGTCTATGCTGAGCACTGGCATCCAGCCTTGACCTAGACATCCATAACTAGTTAAAGACCTGTTTATTACCCTTAGCATCATATCCACTTTAGAGAAAGCTACTTCACTATTAACCAGTGCTCTTTGTTTTGATGTCAGTCCTCAGCATGCTTTTCAAATGATTATCAAATCACTATGGCCCATGCCCTACAGAAGACATCACCCAGGAGTCACCCATTGGACCCTTCCAATGCTCCTCTTACATCTGAGCTGCAGCTGGTGAAAGCAGAAAGAGAAGACAAGTGGAAAAAAAAGTCAGTAGTAGGGAAATGGAAAGGAAGGGAAGGATTAAATGAAAAGCTCTGCCAGGATGTAGCCATGGGGAGCGAATTTGCCATGGGCAGATCAACTTAAGGGAGTAGTGAGTTTAAAGGATCACAGTCTAGCAGACAGCTGGTACTCAGCTGGTGATGCTGCTGGTGTATGCAGCTCCAGCATAGACTATAAATGACACGAGGATACGTCCTGGATATTTTTTTTTTTTTAAGTGACTTGTACAGGAAATTTTTCCTCATCCCATGTAAAAGCTGTTCCAATTCCCTGAAGTAAGAGGCTTGGCAAGTCAATTACAAGGAAAGTAGAAGTGCTGAAGCATATGAACAAATTTTAACAACATGTAAGTGTAACTTTTATTGCCAACAGTAGATGCACATTGGAATTTGTGGGGGGAAGAAACCCTGATGAAGTGGCAAAATGCAGTTGTTTATCTACAGAGAATGATGCAGTTTCATTTGCAGATGAATCACTTTGTTGTGATTTATTCATTTTGTAAATGGATCTGATTTATTTCCCCAGGGGATTTGAGATATTTTTTAGTAAAGCAAGTTATTGAGCTGACTTACAATGAGAGGCAACATAATTGCACCAAAATGTTTGAAGAAGACCAAGTTAGGGTATCACCTGCCTGAACATTCTGTCAATAAAACAGAACAAAATCCAAGAATATAAGAATGTAAACAAAAAAGCAAACAAACCCCAAATAGACCACTAGTAAAAAAAAAAAAAGGAAGAGAGAAAACAGAGAACTAGACAAACCAAACACAGACCTGCCAGTTGTTAGAACAGCCTTTAAAGAAATATCCTCCTTTGGAGCACTCTGTTCTGGGACACTATAGCATCAACTTTGCCAAAGCAATTAAATTGTTTAATGTTCAAACCTGGATCTCATTTATAAGGCATATGAACATAGTAAAACAGAGAGGATGGAAAGTGTGCGGTAGAGTAAGATGTTGTTTATTTCATATCACAAGTGTGCTGGTAATTAGATAGTTTGTATCACAGGAAAAAATGTTAATACCTATCAAATGCAATATATACATGCAGCAGATTTGCTAGCTTCAATAGTTTTTCTACATCCAGTCTTTACTTTTTAACTTGACATCCCACTGAGAACATGGAAGTTGAAGATTCAATCCAAATCTCAAGGTTTGGTGGAAAGATGCTCCAACTAACTCAGGGACTCTTGTGTCTGGCTGCAGAAGAAAACCTCCCAGAAATGACATGGTTATACTTAAACCTACATTTAGCATCATTCTGGCAACAGCTTTAAATTCAAGGTGGGTCTGATCCAGACATAAGCAGCTTTTCTCAGGAGTTTCTACCTAAAGAGATTTTTGATTCCCTTCTTACACACGTAGGAAATGAACTCACTATGGATGGTTTTCAGCATCGTCATAAGAATATAAAATTTTGCCATTTGTATTCTGGTTAGAAAGTGCTCTTCAAAATAACCGCCACACCAGACAAAACCTATGCAACAAAACACAACTCTACAAACCACCTCCTGTTATCGGAAACACTTTTGCTATGAAGAAGCTTTCATTATCAGTGCGGAGGAAGGAACCTTGACATTCTGCTTGGGAACAATTAATGTGGGTAGTGTGGCCACATCTCCTGTCAGGAGAGGACTCAGAGAAAGTTTATTTTAGCAGCAAGTGGAACACCTCCCACTTAGAAAGTTAGTGTTCCTGTGGCAGGTTGAAAGACTTTACAATAGGCTTTGATGCCTTTGCTCAGCCACATTTCCTCTTCCAGGATTTGTTGAGAGGAGGGGGAGGGAGAAAAAGGAATAGGTCCCCAAACCTTTACTATCTCTTCTGAGTGTGTTGTCTTTCATAAACAACAAAAAACAGATTTTCTTTTGCAAATCCTTAGTAATTAAATGAGTACTTCACGGGCTATATTCTTCAATGGTCTTGTTTCCTAGGTTTTGCCTTTGACAGTCATATTTTGCAAAGGCTGCTAAGATGACTAGGCACCTTACCCTACTTACCACTAAACCAATTGATGCCCGTGCACACTGCATGAAGGAGGAAAAGTTTCATTAGTGGCACTTCATTAAAGAACTACGCTGGAAAGCCCTAAATGTGATCGAACCAACCGAAATCCAGATCGAGCTGTCTATTAGGAAAACAACAAAGACAGTTTTGGAAACTGAACTCTGGCTCCACTGCAGCGGATTAGGAAGAGTGATGGGATTAGTGTTTAATGACTTGGGGCAAGAGACAAAGGGAATTTCAACAAAGAGGCTTAGATATGGAAGAATTAACATTCTCTATTCCAGCCATGCTTCTGATGACTTCCAGCATTCTTTCCTGGCTCTGCTGAAGTTTGGGAAGGAAACAAAACAAAAAAAAAAGACTAGTGGGGCTTTAACACCTCCTTAGCCTTTTCTTATCACAGTTCTTTCTCTTTCTAAAGAAAGAAAAGATCTTTTAATTTTTCTTAATCGGTGAAGTAATTGAAGTTGCTAAGGACTCATGCTTCAGCACACTGCAGATGATTGCATCATGACTGGTACTTGATGATGCTACAGACCTCTCTCCTATATGCATTTTTATACATGTATATCTATATAAATACACAGATATATTTTCCTATAGATTTCTACAGATAAAGAACGTATTTTTACAATTACTTAATAGGGGGTGGAATTTGCTTGCAGTTGCACAGACTTCAGAAATTCTCCTTGATATGGTGTTGTCTTACATAATCGGGAGCAGGGTGAAACAGGCAGGCATTTGGCCATCAAGTTAATCACAGGCTTTCCCAGAGTGACACAATTCAGGGCAAAATGTGTTTCAATGATCGGTAGAGTCCATGAGCCTGACTTTGCATACAGAAGGTGTAAGTCATTTGGGGTAACTCATGATTTACCTCAGCATAAGGGACAGAGAGAAGGAAGATTAAGCAGAAATTGCTTAGTAGAAAAAACCTCTGGAAGCTAAAACCAATTAATTACATTTTAACAAAAGCCCAGTAAGGAAGCTGATCCCCCTCAACTATGATACAGACATTAATGTGTTAGAGCTCTAAAGCAACACTCCAGTTTCTCACCCTTTGGGCACTAGTATTAAGGAGACATTGCTTAAATAAATCAACTGTAAGCACCAATCACCAATGAGGACTGAGTTTAGGAGGACCTCTCCTGCAAAGTCCTGTGCACCTACTCCACTCCAGCAGCCTTCACAGACCACTAAACCAAGGGAAGCACCTGCACCACCTCTTATAACTGCTGGTATGCGTTGCGCAAAGATAGAGACATCATCCTACACCTCTGCAAAATTTTCCTGTGCTGTAAACCAACTCAGCATGTAGTTTTTGCTGTTTTTTTTTTTTGTTGTTGTTGTGGTGTCTTGTTTTGTTTTTGTTAGTTTGCTTGGTTTTGTTTGTTTTTCTGATTGTTTGTATTTCACTTTTTTTACTATTTTTTTTTTTAAACCAACCCAAAGAGCTCGCAGAAAAGATAGGTATTCATTTCACATGTTAGCCAATATGAAATGCTCCCAGAGCAGCTTTAGACTCTAAAGTATTATTTAACCAGTGTGGTTTAGTAGGACAATGGCAGCCCCCTGCTGTATTCCATTCAGGGGCAATACCATCAGTCAGTGTGAAATTAAATACATTACTGGGTAAGAGCTTAATGCGTTTTATAGGCAGTTGTTCATCCACATCAAACTTTAGCTTTTTAAACTTCTAACATTTGATCCCACAACAGGAACCATGCCTCAAGAATGAGATTGGCACATTTGCACTGCCAGCAGGGCAGAAAAAGCCGAGCACAGCCGCTAGTGGGAAATGCAATTGCCCAAGAGGAAAAAAAGCTCGCATTAAGAGAGCTCTGCAGAGGCACAATCACTTGTCATACATAAGCAGGACTGGAAAGACAGTAAATACAAACCCAGGGCTGGCTGGCTATGGCTCATTAGAATCAGTGTTTCCTACCACAGTGCATGTAGGATTCACTTCTATCCCTACACACATTTTAACAATAATAATAGTAGGTTTGGGTTGGTTGGGTTGGTTTTGGGTTTTAATTAATCCATACAAATTCTGCTTCTGCAAACTGTTATATGCCCAATCCTTATGTCCCATGAAGTCTGATAAGTCTTCTTGCTTGAGCAGGTGGTGTTCCCATATTGGACTCCACAGGCTCATGACTTTATACTATCCCAGTGCTCTTCCTTGATCCAGCTGCCAGGTCTTGCATGGGGGTTGTGCCCATTTGGGCACTAAAATCCAAATGTTCTGGCTTCCATTCACCATGGAAACAGCCTGAGCTACAAAAACAGTTCGTAAAAGAGATGTACAGAAAGCGCCAAGCAGAGAAGACTGTTAAATTCTGATTTTGGTTACACTTGCTTAATGCAGGAGTAAATTCCATTTGCTTCAGCTGAGTTACTCCAGATATAAATAGGTGTAAGTGAGATCAAAACTAGGTCCTTAGAGAGTCCTCTGCCTTCTGTGATGCTGCTTCTTAAAAAGAATCACTGATAAGCACCAGTGGTAAAAAAAAATAAAAATATTATTTTTAATATCTTCAGAGCTATCTGTCACCCAAAATGTCTTTTAACTGTTGAAAGAACATCAAACATTTAAAAATGCATAATCTTCTCTCAGCACTGGCACACAGTGCCAGGAATATTTGTCAGCCTTATGTTTTTGGATCATGTGTCACAGCAGATTATCTGGCACTCCATGAACATCGACTGCTTCCTCCAGTTGTGGCTACAAAACTTGTTCTCAGACATGTCACTGGATGCTACAAGCACCATGAAGCGGACCCTTCCTTCACAGTAATGGTATTGTATCTTCCCAGCCTACGGGAAAAACTACGCCTTATATCCTGATAATGCCTCCCCACTTGGAACAGAAAAAGCCAAAAGCAACTTTGATAAGTTTTCTTTAGCGATGAGCATTTGGATAACTCTTTAAAATATTCCAGGGCTCCAGATGTTATTTATCCAGTGGTGTGAATTGAGAGCTGTAAGCCACACACCTAAAGAAAGTCTTTATTGCCTAGGGTGAGTGGGTGGGAAACTCTTCAGGCTCAAAAGGGGTCAGTGAAGCTACAGGCAAGTGCTGCAGCTGGCTCCGAATACAATGGAGGAAAGGCACCAAAAAAAAAAAAAAAAAAAAAAAGATGCAGGGAAATCAAAGGAAGACTTGAATTTATTTGCAGGCTTGTGTTGTCTAGCTAAATGGGGATAAGAAAGGGGAGTCCAGGATCCTTCTTTGCAAAATATTTCAGCTACCCAGAAATATTTAATTTCACTCTCCCCTCCTGATGTCAAGACGAATACTTTAAAAGATACTCCTTTGGTTTCCACTTTCTTTCCTTTCAATTGTGCCTGAATGTGCTTTTCTGGGCCAAGTGGGAATCATGTTGAGACAAGAGGAGGAAAATTTCTCTGCACTTTGTACTCCTCTTCCTCCTCTCTTTCAATTCTTTCCTATCCTTCGCTGCGCCCACTAGTTAAGCCACCTAAGGCTCAGTCCCTTCCCCAAGCTGGAGTTCCAGAGTCATGGGAAACTCATACAGCTCATATATTCTTCCAGAATATGCCTCGCTTCTCTGACGCCCACTTGCAACTCCCACACACAAATTGGATTACTTGTCAATGCTGTGGGCAGCCCAGATTCAACTGTTTTAAATCTCCTTCCTTTGTTCCTATTTCTTTTTCTGCACTGGGAGATTGCAAGGTTAAGTCTGCCCTTAAATGCCACCGGTCCCCTTTGCTTACATCCCCTCCTAACCACGTTCTCAATGATGATACCATGCAACACAACAGCTTTGCAGCCCTTCACCCAGCAGTTTGTGAAAAGCTTTTAGTAAGATGTTTGTGGACCAAGGAGAGAGTAGAAAGCGCTACTGCAAGAGAAGCCAAACCTCCCAACCCTGGGAATTACCCACACCACATGCCCAAGGACCACTTATACTGCTGCCAAGAGGAGCCATAGGGAATGGTTGTTCCTTGAATGTCTCACAAAGAAGTCCACCTGTTCTTTTGGGTCTTCTGCTCAACTGCAGACCAGGATGACCCAGAGACACCCTATGGACACCCCCAGTCACCACAGGCACTCACCACAGCAGGTTTGGGTCTCCCAGCAGCTCCTTGGCAAGCCCAGCCCCAGTTGAGATGCAGGTTTCACAAGAGCATGAGAGCCAACCCATTAGCTAACCCTACATTAATGTGTGGCATAGAGTGAGCCACGTCCTGACCCTGTATGTCTATTTTTTCAGGCTGGAGAAAGAAACCCTTACATTTTCTTCCATTAAACTACATTTTATCAACTACCAAGTAGTCCAGTTTTGATAGATGGACTCTCAACAGGCTGGATCAGAACTGGCCACTGGTCATTAGCAGCACCAGAGGCCCAGAAGCACTAGCTGTCAAGACTGAAAATGCATCTTGTTTTACATTTTTTTTCAGTAAAATGTGTTAATTAAAGAAAAAAATCAGGAAGAACAACCAGCATATTCTAAGGCAAACATTTAACTTCTTTTTTATCTTGCCCCCCAAAAAGAAAGAATAAAACTCCCCCCAACTTATTTAATAACAAAATCTACAAAGATGGAACAAATCTATTAGAAAAAAAACCTTCACCAAAAATTGGCTGGTTTTATCTCCTGCTCAACCATATTTTTCTCTCTAATATCTGAATAGCCTGATTATCCAGCACAATTTCTAATGAAAGGGAAATCTACAAGTGCTGGTGAGAGCCGTGTTTTTCTCAGCTGCAGGCTTGAGCACTGAGGAATTCCTGGGAGGATGGAGGTGGCCTCAGGCTCTCATGCCAGTTCTCCTACCTCCTGCTGCCGCTGCCACTGCCACCACCATCCCAAGTTGCCATCTCACTCTTAACCTTGCCCCCTCAGCATTTCAGGGTGGGTCCTTAAAACACACACATACTTCTTTGCCATTCCTTGTCTCAGCTGAAACCCCTTCCTGTGTACCATTACCTCATCCCTGACATACAGGTGCCCCTCAGTGCTTTTTGGGGAAAACCTATATTTCTCACGAAACAGGTGTCTGTGCATGTAGAAGGGTAGGTGGAAATTCACCATGGAGTGACCTGGGTTTTCCAGGCACAGCACCATTAGCTTACTTTCTTCATTTGTTCTTTGTGTTTTTACAAGTTGATATCCTGACAGCCACTCTGAAGTGGGAAGAAAGCTCAGAAACCCATACCCTGGCTGTGCTGCCCACTCCCAATGCACTATCACAAACCCTGAGATACTCAGTATTTTCTCTGGAATTTCAGGCTTGACTTCACCCCACCCTCATCCCCAATAAGTTTCAATCCCTTCTGAGCTTGGATGCAAGCCTCAGAACATAACCTGGAGAGTGAAAAATGGGAAGGCAAATAAAACAAACCTAATATTTTTACCACACTGATGCTGGGGACTGTGGCTCCTGATTTTGGACCCAGGCTCATAATATACCCTACATACACTTTACAATGGGACTGTCTTAGCAGCAATGGGTTTCTGCCTAACTTAGTGTAGAGGAGACCAGACTCGTGTCTGTTAAGTAAAGAAAATAGAAAATTATTGTGCCTTTCCAGTGGTGAAACCAAAGAAGGTGGTGCAGCCCTGAATTAAATCTGGCACGAATCCCCAAAACTTGGTTAAATTTGCTCTATCATTTTCATCCTCAGACACAGAGAACAGAGGAGCTAACATGACCTGTATGCTTCTCCTCCACAAAAAAAAAAAAGTGGAAAAAAAATCCTTTATGGTTTGTCTGTTCTGTATGGTTGTTTTGGTTTGTTTGTTTGTTTGTTTGTTTTTGTCTCTAAAACCATAAAAATACAGAATCCTGTAAAAACAAAAGCTGAAATGATACAGCTCTCTAACTAGCCCTGCAAATGCAGTAGTTTAGATGTGTAAATACCTCTAGCTTTCCTGCAGCCCCTGCAGGAGTAATATTGCCTGCTGGGGCAGCCAGACAGCCCCAAGGCCAAATAAATGATGCCAAAGCCTCCCAGCAAGAGTTAAGCACTGCCTGTGCCTTGTGCAGCTCCTAGAAAGATTTGCAACATCAGAGGTTGGATTCAGCTGCATTTAAACATCTCTTCCTCATTCTTCCCTCTGCGTTTTCCCCAGTCCAAGCCCCCAGCAGCTGGCCGCAGTGCCAGTGCAAGCCTCTCTCTTCCTAGAAAGCCTCATCTGCAGAGAGCAAAGTGGCATCTTGCTGGTCACATTTGATGATGCTTTGAGGTGCTCTGTTAAGCAAGAAGTCACCAAACGCTGGTGCTCTCTCATTCCTGTGTTTGTCCTGCCCCACTGTACAAAATTTGCTGGCAAGAGTGAGCACCTATGCTGTGAGGAAGGCAGACTGATATGCCATGCGGAAGAGTTATTATTTGTTTTTGGTTGTGGTTTTTTTTTATTCCTCTTTATGAATTGCTGTCTTTGATCCATTTTTCATATGTTTCCCTCTGCAAGTGCACAAAGACAAATATTCATTGTAATATTTATGAACACAGACCGATAGTTACTATGGTTTCAAAGAAAACAGGAAAAATGGCTACAAAACTGGATGTGCTTCACATCAGGCGGCTATAGGTACAGCACATGTTATAAATTCTGTTCAAACTGACTCACTTTTTTCAATGAGGTAAGTGTTGACATTAGACAATTTGGTGGGGAGCATTTATTTCTGCATTTATTAAAATGTCAGTAACAGCAGGAGTAACACCTCCTAAAAGTCTTGCAGGTGCTTGTCTTCAAAAATCCAACATGTGAAGAGGAGAAAAAGGCACAAAGCACATGTAAAATGATTCACCAGTGGCCAGAAGAGAATAGATACATTTGGGTGTTTAATTAATGCATGTAATGCATAATTGATACCTCTTGAATCCATGGGACTGCCCAAACTGCTAAATTTCAGCATGTTCAAAATGCTCTGCAGAATCAAAGCGGAAAAGAAGGATTTGTGCAGATTTCAATGTGTTGCCAGAACAACACGCTTAATTTATTCAAGGGCCACACCAAATGCAGGTAAGTGCTACCTCTAAAATGTAAAGCACTCAAATGAAAAGGAAGGGGATGAAAAATATATCAGTAAAAAATGAGTTTGATATGTTAAAATAGCTCTGCAGAGGTCAGGGCTCTAAGCAGTGGCAGCAATGTCTAATGACTACAGATTAAGCACTGGGGTGGAAAACACAAAGATTTTTTTTTCATTCTGTCTCTGGAAACCATTCAGGAGGCTACTTGCATCCCCCTTTGCTTGACTCCAAAGAAACTGGTAAGACCGGATAAGACGATGGCTTATTCACATCACAGGGAAACATAAACTGAGGTCAAGGAAATTACAACATCTGGAACGTGAGAAAAGGATTTACTGTTAAGGGCTTAATGAACTCTGAAAATAAAGTTCTCAACTTTGCTGATTTGTTTGGGCTTCAATGAGGAATAAAGCTGGAAGAAGGTTTTATGGCTCTCCTGAAGAAATAAGAATTACATCTGAGCTAAAATTAGCAAAGCCCAATGACAGTAGGGAGAACATCACTATTATTTAGCCAATGCTAGGAGAAAATGCTAAATTGTTACTGCTAGCGATTTATGTGTGAATTACCGTGGGAAAAGAGGAATGATGGACTTTTTGGGACAGACAGTGTTCCTGAGCTGATGGGGGACAGGGCTGGTTGGGGATGTGCAGGTTCTTGCAGGTAATAAGGTTCTGCGTGATGCCACTCACCCAGGACTAGATGGACAAAAAGATGCATCTGTCCTGTCATTTTAGCTCGAATGAGGAATGCATATGACTGCAGTACTTTGGTTCAGACTGTGAGCTGGTTTTGTTGAGTGCAAAGCAAGGACCCATTCGGACAAAACAATTACCCCTTGCTTCCCTGCTCTCAGCAAGGGTCCATCTATTGCCTGATAAATGAAACTGCAATAATTACAGTGGTCCAGTCCAGGTTAGAGGAAGGAAAGTGCGTGGAGCAGCAACTGGGTGATTTCCACAACACAACACTTTGACAAGATTTTGGTAGCATATCCTCATAATCCTCTTTTACCCTCAGCCATCAATACAACTGAGGTTCATTCACCATACACAGCTGCTGGTTGAAAATAGTTTTCCGTGGATGTAAAAAGGGGAGTTGCTACATAATGCAAAACAGTTCTCATCCCTCTCCTTCTGTAAGTAGCAAGTGCCTTTGGGATCAGTTCTGGATCAAGCTGTGGGAGACACAGGACTGAGTAAGGAGAGAAGCAGCACCTGCTCTCCACAGAGGGATGAGCTTCAGAGGATTTTCATCACAATCACAGTTCTGCAGACTGGAGTTAGCAACAGTGGAAGGATGACAGTGTTTGGAGCATTTTTTTTTTTATATATATTTTTTTCAGAAAACAGACAGCTTCTGCCCTACACATACACATCTCTGCATTCCTGATGTCAGCCTGCATACTGCTGGTCATTAAAGAGCTCTATATTTCTATAGACCTGTCACAGGACAGAAGTTTTTCCTCATGTTGGGGTGGAACTTCTTGTGTTCCAGTTTGTAACCATTACTTCTCGTCCTATCACAGAGCACCACAAAAAGAGCCTGGTCCCTTCAGCTTGACAGTCACCCTTCAGATATTTATAAACATTGACAAAATCCCCTCTCAGTCTTCTCTCCTCCAGACTAAACAGTCCCAGGTTTCTCAGCCTTTTCTTATAAGAGGGATGTTCCAGTCCCTTCAGCATGCTCATAGCCTCCATACTGGACACAATACTCCAGGTGAGGTCTCACGAGGGATGAGTAGAGGGAGAGAAGAACTCCCTCGACCTGCTGGCCACACTCTTCTTTATTCACCCCATGATACGATTGGCCTTCTTGGCCACAAGGGCCCATTGCTGTCCCATGGAGAACTTATTGTCCACCAGGACTTCAAGGTCCTTCTCCATCGAGCTGCTTTCCAGCTCTATGCCCATTATGTTTTGGGCTTTTTGTTTTGGCTGGATGGAAAATAACTAACAAAACACACTTAAAAAAAAAAATAAATCTCTCTATATATAGCCTTATGGTCTTTGTGGTGCGCATCAGTGGTATCAGCTTGGGGTGCAAGTGTCCATAATATCACTTCACCATCATAAAAGGCAGTATATGCCCTTCATCTCCATGTCCCTGCCTAACAGGTACTATCTCATCAGTATGCTTATTTTCTCTTTCCCAAATCACAAAGCCAGTTACACAGCATCCTTGCTGCAAGGATCTCTAAGGACATTACCAATACTAATAACTTAGGGTTTTGGTCAACCTCAGGCAAGAGCGTTACTTCTACTTTTTCAACAAAACACCTCAGTAATCTCCTGTGCCCAGAACAGACACCAGAAACCTACAGAAGGGCTGAGAAAACAGCTGGAATCTCCAAGCAACTAAATCAGTCATGGCTATCTTCCCCATACCCAGGCTGGTGCAAAACAAGGACTTCATGTTATGAGCACAATCAGCCACCTAACGGTCGACCTGTCCATAGGCTGCCGTGGTGCATTGTGCCCTCAGCAGAGCCACAAAACCGTGAACAGCCTATTTCCATAACTGACTATAACATACTGAGCAATAACTTCACCTTGAAGAGAAATAATTGGTGTGGGTTTCATATATTCCCTTTCTTGTGGCTTCCCCTGTGGAAGGGATTAATAGAAGAGCTGTTGGTGGCAGTGCCACAGCTGGTAGTGCCACAGCACGTGGGATGGGGACCGTGGTGTTGGCTGTGTAGCCATGTGAGGACGAGGCAGCCCTGGCTATAACAAGAAGCATCAAAGACAACTTTCCCTCAGAGCAATACAGAGGCTTCCTATACCACTAGACACACACATGCAGGCCTCCTCCATTTCTACAATTATTAATTGGAAAATAATGATTTCCCTGAGAAAGACCTTTAGTTCTTCAAGTTAGTGGACTCACATCTGTTAGCAGTAAATAATTAAAAGTGACTTTGGGGAGGAAGTTAAAAAAGCCACCATCCAACTTTGCATGAGTTTAATACAACTATTTCCAAGTACATGCTCATAAAATATTGTTTGGAGAAGATTAATTGAAGTGCTGATGAAAATGCAGTATTTGTTTGTGATGCCAAGAAGGTCACTCACAGCACTAAAACCTGAAGCACTTCCCTTTTGTTCCTGTACTGATAGGGGTGTTTGGCTGAACGGGAGCATGCCCCCCACCCTCTCTTCTCCTTTCAGAAAAAAATGGCAAGAATTGACCATTAGCTGGGAATTAGATCATACATTAAATAATGTTGTAAAATATTTTTATGGCCCTACTTCTAGCAGTTCTAAAGATTCAGAACATATAAAGCTCGGGGTAAAAGATATATATGCATATATATATTTTTTTTAATGGGGGTGATATCTTTAAATGCTGAAAATTACAACTGATTACAAAAAGGAAAACATCAGCATTTACAGTGAAATACTTCTCCACTAAATACAAGAACATCATAAGTATAATCACCTCATAATAATTACCTAATCATTTTTTGCTTTCAGAATATTTATTTAGGCTTGGGTTACTAAAATTTCAAATAATATGGGGCCTGCTGTCATGGCTCTTAATCCAAAAGGCTCGTAGTCTCTTGTAAACAGTTCTGTGATCTGATTTCCATTGGGACAGGAGTTGTAAAAGGCCAGGGATTTGAGATGGATTTACACATATACTGTTTCAGTTAAGTTACCAAGGTCAACTTAACAGCCCTTTTCCTCAGTCTTAAATACATTCGCCACCCAGCCTCTTCATACCACAATCAAAGAAAGGGGTGATGTGATTGTTATAGGGTTCTTGAACTTCACTGGAGATCCCAATTTACATGCTTTCAACCAGCAGTGGGATATGTGTTTGGTTTAGTTGTTTGTTTGTTTGTTTGTTTTGTTTTGTTTCTTTTTTTTTTAAACGGGCTTTGTGGAGTCTCTAGAAAACCTATTACTGCTAATATGTACACAGGTAAGACATAGGTTTCTTTCAGTTCTGAAAAGGTCACTCAGGCTTTGGAAAACAACAGAGACTATCACTCACAACTCAACTGTACTGCAGATATTAGCCTAGCCCTCTGAAGTCCAAGTTTTGTTTTCAGGAAAATTATATAAGATTACTGATCCACAATAATAGATCACTTTTAAAAGCAAAGCTCCTCCAGACTAAATATCAAACAAACAAACAAACATTAACACCTTTTGATGGCTTGCCACCTTTCTCTGTAAAGTTCATATTATTTGACTTGTGGCAACTGCACAGAAATGTACTGATAATAAAGGTAAACAAAATTTGTGGTTAATTCTCAGGTCTGAATGACTGGCCTAATTGTCTCATTCACTTGGAAAACAATTTCTTTTCTAAATGTTATTGAAGCCACCGATAACAATTTCTCGAACACTGCAGAAAGAATCAGATTAAAATATGATAGAGAAGCAGTACTTACCTTGGGCTGATTAATATGCTTAAGCTGTTACCATGCCACCATGCTTAAAAGCATAAAGATATGCTTTTCTACACCAGTCTATATATTGATATCTCCCGTGTGCCAAGAAAACCTCTTTGATTAGCCACACTAAACCATTGCTTAAGTGGTATGAATTTCTCAGGCCTGCACTTTCCATAATCAAGTAATAAATTCTGGGACTAATCATAAACTGTGCTGTCTCTCCTAGGTGATGTGCAAGGAGATTCATCAAGAGTTCCTTTAACCAGAGGAAAACTAAAACGCCTTAAGGAATTAAAAATGTGTCTTACAACTCAGAGCAGAGGTCACACACATCGACCAAAAGCTATACACGGCTTCACAGCAAGCTCTTGACTGTGTTTTGGGGGGGATTTTTGTTTGAGTATGAACTTCTGCTCAGTCCTAGCTGGATCAGCCCATGAAAAAAAAACAAACATTCAGCAGGTAAAATCAAAGTGCTATTGAAATAGAGACAGTTGGAGTTTTCTTCTGCATCTTTCACCAACAGAGGCTGACGGAGAAGGCATGTACATGGTGATCTACAACACAGCAGCTAGCTTTCCTCTACATGTGTACCATCTTGTGGACCTGCGACAATCCACTCTGACCAAGGGGGATGTCCAAACTGGACTTTTAAACTCAAATATATGAAATATATGAAAATATCAAACCCTAAAACCTACAGAGTACTCTTCAGCACTCTGCTGCCCTAAATTACAACATTATCCAAAACTGCGCATGAAATTTAATCTAATTCTTTTGTACTCGTGTTACCATAAACTTGGCTTAAACATTGCGTTTTTAAGCCAAAATGCAAAGTTTATTATAATGCCACTCCAGGTGAGATTTATTATAGATCACTTTCTAAAACCCTTGTGTTCTATGTGCATGTGCATGCCATATTCATCTTATTATTATCCAGTTGAAAAATTCCCAGTGTGTGCAACGCCTTAGATATAATAGCAGGCATGCCAACAGAATATGACACTTATGCTAATCTGCACCCCGCTGTGGAAAAACATACACAAGGATTCCATTACCACATTCATTAGGCTGCAGTGCACTTCATCTTGAATAGGGATTATGAACTATAATAGAGTGAAAACAGTTGATTGAATACACTTAGCCAAATCTCTATGACATTAGCCAAATATTTCTCTGTGAGGAAGAGGAGGAGTTGCCTCTCCTGTTGGTACACATTGCCTTTGCCCCAGCTCTTCAGTTTGGAATGGGAGAGACACCAAGGTCAGGATGACACTTTGCGCTGAGACGGTGTTTTAAATATTCAAAGCGCTGACCAAGAATTAGTCAAGAGCAACATGACACAGATACTGTTGGGATTGAAAGAGACTTTCCAGACGTGTGTTATTTCTTGTTTTGCACAGGTTCTTCAAAGCACGTTAGAAAATACCTCATGCACCTGTTATATGCTTTTTTGGCACCGATAAAGATTTCCGAGATGACCATACATGCAGCAAAACCACCCAGTGACAACATCACGCCACTTAAACGGTAATCACATTCAGATGAAAAAAAGATGTTGTCCAGTTTGACGTTCAGGTTTCCCAAGTGTGCTTTGAGTGCATATTAAATTTTTGGTTCTACACAATACAATTGCTGCCTGACAGCCTTCCTTTCCTGGCAGAAAATTCAACTCCAACTATTTAAAATATTGTCAGAAATAATAAAGACTGGAATACAAATTACCATGTTAAAAAAGGAGGAATGAAGCCTTCCCCATATAGGAGAGTCAAAAGATGATAATAAAAACCTTCTGTGCTTAGTATTTAGTAATTTCTAGGACTCTCTTGTTTATCAACATCCTTTTAATGTAGCAGTGAAACAGGAAGCTCCTGTTAGCAGTAGTGCAATGCAACTGAAAGGAGAATTGCTGAAACTTGTGATAGAAACTCTTCTGTGATCTTTCAGTTTAAAAGCAAAGAAAAGGAATAGAAAAATGTGGGAAATATAATCAAGCAACCAAATATATTCAGTATGTCTAAACTTTGTTTTCCTTCTATGCATCTGACCCATGTTGCATGGTACTTACTTGGAAGCACTTGATGAGCTCAGTTTTCCCCCAAGTGTTTCTTGCTCCTGCTGCATCCTCATCTCTTTATCCACCCAAGTTCTGGCAAAGATGCAGCCAGCTCCAGCTGGGACAGAGGAATCCAGCATAAGCCAACACCAGTCTGGAGAGAAGACATCCCCCCACTGCCTGCAAATCTCACAAGATGAAGCTAACACCGATCAGCACAGATAAATGACTCCTAAACTCTTCTGTCCTAAAAACAAAGGGATGAGGAATTAAGGAATGAAGAGCACTCCAGGTGTTCCTCTCTGCACATGGTCCTGGTTGACAGTGGTAAAGAAGCCATGGAAGAATACAGATAAATTCTGAGTATAAAACCAAGAGATGATGGGAAGGCTGGGCAAAAGTAGGATTTGATGGTAGAATTCATGTGAAGAGAAAGGTGAAAGATTAGATGGGGCTTGGCAGTTGGAATACTGTCAGGGATCAAACTGGTGGTGGTGTGGGATGAAATACTGAACCAATCTGGAGTCTGTGGAGAAAGAATGAATTTCTGGGCAAAAAGCAGCTTACAAAAAAGTGAAACATCCAGCATCACATTTATCAATGTGTGTGGGAGACCAGGCAACGAATCATCATGCAGGCGTCGGGTATGGGCTGGGGGGGGTTCAGGATAAAACCATTTATCATGGGCAGGGCTTACTGCTGATGTTGTTACACTTTTGTTTTTTTAAAAATATCTCACATACGGAATTTCTGATTCTGTAGAGTTAGCAATCCTGTCAGTGGAAATGGCACCAGGGTCCAGCTGGCTTCATAAATCCCCTGTTGAATTCTTGATTTGGCAATAACCTCTGCAGGCAAAAAACATTCTTCTGGCATAACTTACCCAAATTTTCAAAGTCTTGTCCCCTATTGAAGAATTGGGTAATTGGGTCTCATCGTACATGCACGTGCTGTCAGATGCTGAATGCTACATGAAAGGGTGATTTCAGTGGAAGCTAAGGTAGGTCAGTATTTTATGGTGTCAGGTCTTTTAACTATAGGCCTGATCTTCATGGGGAAAGTTTTACTGCAGAGGGAACAGCTCTGCATCTTGTATCAAATATCCAGGAGAAAAACGAGCACTCTACAAACTCCTGAAGGAAATACGACTCCCAGAACAGCAAGAGGAAAACAGAAATTTTGCTAAATATATAAACCCCTTAATTTACCAGGGAGAAGGAACATTCTCTGGGAATGACTTTATTTATTTTTTTTTTTCTTTCTTTTCTTTAGTTCAGGTCCAGCTTCTATTTTTCAACTTTGAAAGGTAAGTGGGAGCATCAAACAGGTTGAACAAGGCACTGTTTTCTTGCTACGGGAACATGGCCCTTTGCACTGAGATTGTAATACAATCCATCCTCTCCGGGACTGCAAATGCTACAGTGCAAAACTGTGTTTGAAAACCTCTTTTATCATTCATCGTCTCCAGACTGAAATCATTTTTGACAACCTCTGCAGAAAACAAGCAGCTTTCTGGCTACTGGCGAGCCGATTAAAGGGAGGAAACACATGTTCACTGTCAGACAGAGCCCCTGGAGAAAGCACTGACAACCTTTTAACCTCCTTTCCCAGTGAAAGTGCCCAAATGTTTCTCTGGAACAAAACCCCAGTATTGTTTTAAGCATCTTTTCTTTTAATGCACTATATTTTTCAAGATATTTTAAGAGTCAGAGGAATTCCATTTTAGTGTGGTGGTTTCGTAATGAATTCAATTCCCATGCAAATGGTCATATAAACATTTGTTAAGGGGAATATCTTTTTGTGAACTAACTTTTTTCCTTTTCTTTTATCTTCTTTTCTCTTTTTTTTCTTTCTTTCTTTTCTTTTCTTTTCTTTTCTTTTCTTTTCTTTTCTTTTCTTTTCTTTTCTTTTCTTTTCTTTTC
>JANHFX010025522.1:45534-140455 GCA_027560015.1 Chloroceryle amazona
TGGTTTGTTTGTTTTGTTTGTTTGTTTTTTTTCTGTTTTTGGTGTTTTTGTTTTTTTTTTTTTTTTTTTTTTTGTTTTTTTTTTTTTTTTTTTTTTTTGTTTGTTTGTTTTTTTGTTTTTTTGTTTTTTTTTTAATGTTAGACTTTTTATTAATACTTCTATCTACAAAGTCAGAGCTATTAGAAAAAAAGTCAGGAAGAAGGCCTGTTTTTCTTTGTGTTCCTTTTGTAATGATTAAACATTCTGCAAATTGCTGTCATGTCTTGTCCCAAAGCATTAGGCTGGGTTTTTTATTACCACGATTCTGTGACAGCAACTGTTGAACCATTTCTTCACTGTCCAGTATTTGACTGAACTTGCTTATCTTGTGTGAGAGATCAAGACACTGTCCCACAAGGATGCTTTAAATTCAATTCTAGCACCTTGGTCACAGGAGGGGACATTAAACATCAGTGACTAACTCTTCTCTTTTCAGCCCTATGCCTAGATTTTAAAAAGAGCATTTCCACCAGTTGTTATGGTCAGACCACTTTCTCTCTCTTGAAGTTATTGTGGAGCATCTTCCAAACTCCAGCTACATTGGAGGTAACTTGTATTTTACATAGATTCTGGTCACTCCTGAGAAAACTGTAAGACTGTAAGTCCATCACTATGGATCTCAGTGCCATCACACCAGACACTCAGGCCTACATACACACACACTTACATAAGCTCTTTATCTGGCTCGAGCAGAAGAGGAGAAAGACGAAACATCCAAATGTCACAGAGACACTGACAGTTAATGGATGACCAACAATTTATCAAGCTCTGCATCTTTTCCTCCTTCCAAAGCCATACTTTGGTTCAAAATTAAAACTGTCAACAAGAAAAAATTGCTTTCCAAATTAATAGGTCATATCTGGCATATATGAAGTTAGACAACTACAAGTTATGGTTCCCTAAGTATTGAAAAGTTTGCCAAATCCTTAACTTGTTTGACTGTCACTTTATAGTAAGAACAGTGAAAAAGTTTAAATCTGCAGTACCACAATATGACTTTGAGTAAAGAGGGAATAGTTGTTAAAATCTTCAGCAACAAATTAGCTAGGGATGCTCAAATTGTAGATTTAAGTTCCCATTAAATGGGCAGGATAAAAAATAAATCCATAATTTCTTACTGGAAAAAAAAAAGGTGTAAATAAACACCACATTGCATGCTGTCAATGGATAAAGGAGATATTTCCACCAAGAGTGAAGACAGAAATAAGAAATAATTGAAAAAAGTGTATTGAAATAGTTCATCCCTGCTTTTCTCAGTACAGAATATATGCATACCAACACCCTTAAAACTGCCAAACTTGACATGAAATGATTCTTGCTATGACAGACTATCCTTGGTCCACAGGGACCAAGACCCAGAAAGACAGGGTGATGAAGGCCTTCTAAACTGATGAGAGATTACAAAACCTTTCATCTATATTCCTTTTCGGGTATAAACATGCAGGAATGACCTAACATATCCAGGGCTTGATTCAAAACACAAGCAGTTGCATATATTTAACTGGGTTGGGATCAAGCGGTTTGAAAGTGGCACACGTGCACATATGTTTATATATTTTATGCAATGTAACTCTCATGTTCATTCTTTGAAATGCTAAACCCAAAGTCAGGAAAGAAAAAGGCATCCTGCTGAGATGGACACTTGAGGAGTTTCATGGCAATATGAAGCCACATGACAAGTTTTCTTACACATAAATGAATGTAAGGGAGTTGTCTGATATCTAAAAGTGAAAACTTAATTTACTTGAGGTTGTTTCTTACAGCCTATAAATATAGCCTGCTTGTTCCTCCCTAACTTAAAACCTGCAGAACAAGATATGGAGTATAGATTATTCCTCAGGTTCTTAGGGAGCCTTGATACCAGTCACTTTTCCCACACCTCAGTAAAACATAGCTTTTAAATATGAAGTTTCACACAAAAGGGTATTCCAAAAGAAACCCAAGGCTGATTGAAGTTTGTCTGATGAAAATGACTATAAAACATCTCCAAAACATTAACAATAGCAAGTATTTCTCTTACCGTATTTTGGCTTGATTATCTCAAACTATTTAGGAAAATGAGAAGTAAATGAGAAAACGAAGCAAGTGACATCATAAAACTCAGAGAAACCTTTTAGTGGCTTGGAAAAAAAAATCAGTTAACACCTGTATTTACACAGATCCACACTTCCTGACTTTCATTATCTTCACTCACTTAGACATCCATGCAACATGCACCCCAATGGTATCTAACTCACA
Source organism: Chloroceryle amazona (assembly GCA_027560015.1). Lineage (NCBI taxonomy): Eukaryota > Metazoa > Chordata > Aves > Coraciiformes > Cerylidae > Chloroceryle > Chloroceryle amazona. Next base: position 47,812 of record JANHFX010025522.1, read on the forward strand.
AGCAAGTGAGATCTTGGGTTCCACTCCCCAGTCTGACTGAGTGCAGTAAGCACCAAAACCCACATGGGAAAGCCCGTCCATGAGATTTCCAGACTTGTGCTACAGGCACTAGAAATTCAGGGAGCTAGGAGAAGCCTCAGTAATTAAATGAACAAACTTTTTCTGATTCACCTCTCTGAAAAAACCCAACATGCAATTTTGTCATTAAGTACCTTCTTCCAAGTCTTGCCTCAAATTCACTACATGCGGTAACTCATGGGTCATTAAAATGGAAAAGGCTCCCTTTTGGTTTAAAGGGCAACTGGATCTGATTATATGTGCCGCTGTACCTTGGCACAATGGGATGAGTGAAATATGGACTCCTCAGCCATGGGTCTGAATTCGCTTTCTTAGAGCACAAGGCTTTAAGGCTGAAACACAGGGCTTTAAGTGTTAATAATGTATTTGTTACAGCTATCCTGTGGAATGTTTAATTAAAGTGATATTTTGTTTCAGCTGAATAATCCCCAACTGTTTTATTGTCATTTGACATTAAACTGCAATTTGCCATGACACATACATTTCTGCACACGTTGTCAATATGAACATAAAGGTGACGTTATTGACCAAGAACATAATACTGAGTGCCTTGAGAAAACATTTAGATTTTTAAAGTTCTACTTTCTCTTTTTTTTTTTTTTCTGTTGTTAAACCTCAATTGCTTTGGTTTCTTGAAAGGTCTTTGATGCCAAATAACTCCAAGTGCTAACAGAATTTAATATTCAGTTGTCATGCATGTCTCAGCTCTCATCGCAGTTCTCTGAGAAGTGTGTTCAAAATCAGGTCAGCTTTTCCTGTGCATGCATATATATATATATATATATACACACACACATACCTGTGTGTATATTAAAAAAAAAAAAAATAAAAAAATTAAAAATCCTATATATCTCTATCTCCTGGCTCAGGTCACCACATGCATGCAGGACATCAGGGGCAGGGCTGCCACTCTCTGTAACTTCTCTTTCCCCTTCTGCAAGAGCTGGAAGGGGCAGAGCCTGGGATGGGGACACCCACCAGCTATCCTCTCAAGTCTCAGGTATTGAATTTAGGCTCCCTCCTTCAGGCTACTTGAATTATTTCTGCCATGAACTTGTGACCCTGTCTCTGTAACATGGCATGTTGCTCTACCAGGACCATACGGCAGACAACGCGCAGCTACTTTGGTCTGTATGAGACCTGACATTCGAAAAGCTGCACTGCATTAACAAAAGACAGTGCATATCGCAGTGGAGTTCAACGCACACGGGGAATAAAACACTTGGGTAGTATTTCCTAAATTCGGAGGAAAAAGATAAATCCACGCCCTCTCCTATTTCACTCTGATTGACGAGGTAAATAAAATAAAACAAGCTTACATGAAAATACTGCCTGTATTAGTGCCATGTTATTTCTGCTTTACGAGCAAGCTGAAAAAAAAGTTGCTGTATATTTTGTTTGTATTTCCTGCCTTAGTCCTGGGTATCTGGAATTGAGATGGCGTGCTTTCTTTAAGAAGAGTTTCAGAGTACTGTGTTCAGTTTACGTTAAGTTCAATTTCAGCTACATTCTTCCAAGTTGACCAGTCTGAAATACAATATTGCATAAGAAGAGTTCCTGTAACAGGCTGAAAAAAAAAAAAATCTTATTACTTTGCAGTTAGCCAGTTACTGTTGCCCCGCTGCAAACACAACTGTGGTGGCAAATCGGAACAGCAAAACATAAGCAGCATCGCAGTCTGGTCTATTGATTACAGTAAGGTTTTACTCTATTAAGTAAGTTACCTTTTAAGTAAGGTTACTCTTTTAATGGCTCATTTGATTAAATATTTAGCTATTGCCCTGGCAATATCAAGTGGAATAAATACTCAAGTTCAGAAAGGGATGTATCTTTTAGTGGAATGGTTTTTAGTAAAGTTGCTGCACATTGCCACAAGTGACTAATAAGGAATATACTTTCTTTTTTTTTTGACAATAACAAAATAAGTATTCTCATAGCCGTGGCTGGCATGTGTAATTTGATGAGCTCACTCAAATAGTTCAACTCTGGATCAAAAAAAGCAAATTATACTCACTTGAATAGTTTGACTGTGGATCAAAAAAGTAAATGATATAAGTGGATACTGCAAGGCAGAAACATGTGGACACAGCTGTAGTGTCATGTGTCACAGCTCCACTCTGTGCCAGCTGGCAACGGCACAAAGGCAGACCAAGCCAAACAATTCCTGTTATTCATAACAGTAAATGTGCATTCAAAACACACAGTGCAGGCTTTATAAAATAGCTTGGTATTCAAATGGATCCACAGTGTGGAATCGTTTTTTAATCACACGTTGCTGTGCGCCAGGCTGATATGCCAAATTGTCCTAGTGGTCCAGAAGTTCTTGTCTTTACCCAAAGCAGTGTAAAGGAAGGTCTTGGCCTGCATATCTATGGGCTATTTGTGCTCAGGGTTCACAGCTTTCCTTATGCACTGGGCAGATAGATGCACACCCTCGGTGCATTAAATATTCAGCCTTTCAATTAACAAGGGTGCACAACATGCACATTTACAACTATATTATAATCAGGACTTCCCTGGCATAGAAAAACACGTCATTAAGTAGTCTAGTTAGTGAGAAAGCAAGCAGTTAGGATAGTTTTGCAGACAAACTCCTTCTAGACTGCATTTATATTTAGAACTTAAATATGAAATGCCAGAGGTATTCACTGTACTCCTCTGTAAGGGGACCTCTTCCAAGTATGCAGATAGGCTCAGCATATCTAACCTCAATGGGAACTTCATGAAATATGCCCCTCTTGATGGAGCAGCTAACAAAAAAAACAAACCCACACCAAAAAAGGAAGGGGAGCTCTTTTTGTTGCTATTGAGACAACTCTCACTAGAAAAATCTCCCCTGCCACCAGCCTCTTTCTCTTTCCCAGCAATCAAAATCAATATTTCATTATTGTAGCATCCAGCCTTACTTGAGCATATCTGAAGTTTTGTCAGGGTAAGTGAATGAATGTTGGCCACAGAAGGTTATGGCTGAGGTCATGCAAAAATGAGCATTTTTCATAACAACGCTCAGCTCCTCAGAAAGTGTATGTCAGCATCGTCACTCTGAAGTCCCTGGCAACCTGCTAACATACACCAGGTAACAACCTGGTAAGAATCTGAGAGTTTAAATATAGCCAAACTTAAAATAATATTGTGTCACTTCCAAATTTCCTGTCCTTTAAGGAAAAAGAAAAAACAAAAAACAACCCCCCAATTCCATGTTCTCCTGCAGGACAGGCCCCTCAGTTTCTTCTAGGAGAGCCATCAAGTGCTTCAACTCAGTGGTGCCAGAAGAGAGTGGGTGGGGGCTGGGAGAAAACTTTTCCCTTTGAGGAAGCCAAGGAAGCTGCATTCCACGGAAAGGGAATATTCAGATCCCTGAGCACAACCCAGAACACAGCCCTCTGCTGATTATGGCTTACTGCTGGCTGCAGGAGCTTTGCGCACATGCTCAAGGTCATCGCTCCAAGTCTGATTAGTTTGCCTAGAAAATGAATAATGACCTTTACAAGTAAATAAAACAGTTGTAAAAAGCTCAGAAGTAACCCTCCCTTTTTTCGCCTTCTCCACGCTTTAGCTCCTTGTCGTAGATGATTGTGTACATCTTCTGCTAGGCTCGGTTGACCTCAATCCAGGGAGGTCTACAAGACCTTCCCAAGGATCTGGCCTCTTGGCTTTTTTAAAGCCAGGCTTTTATCCATGCTAAGAGAGATGTCTTTTCCTAGGAAATGTAAATAAACAGTAACGTATGGAGGCAATGGGAAGGGATGACATAGACTCTGTTACCTTGTTTACGGTAGCCACTCTTTAATGTCTGGTGACTAAGATTTGCCAAGTAGCATTCCAGTTTTTCCTCGTTGGAAACAGAGATGAAGAAAATTACACTAACATTTTTTTTTTTCTTCTGTGCACCTTTCAGAGCCTGTGTTCTTGAAAAATAGCCTTTTTCCTCATCTTCAGTGCATAATTGGTATCTGGGTTAATAGATACCAGACATCTCCTATCAGGCAACATGGTTTAAATAGGCACATCATTAACATGGATTACTTAGACCATGTCTCCTGTTGAATTAGTGGTCTACAGGCCAGCTCCAGGGAAGGGCTGGGGATCCTGTACGCTGCGGATTGAAACATAAAAATTTTGTCCCCAACCTCAAAAGAAAGTGTGAAACGCCTTGGAAAAAGCCCCAGCTCTTAGGCTTTGACTGATGTTAAAAGCAAAGGCTCCTGCAGACATCCAGAGGACTAGTCCAACCCCAATTGTAACTGAGGTGAACTCAAGTGGGAGGTTTTAAAAGACTTTGGGGCTTCAGTTTAACCCTTTCCCAGGCAATACTGCTGCCAGCTTTATTATTGACTTCAGCAGGAGGCAAGAGAGGTAAGCATCTAGACCTCTAAAAAGTCTATTCCCCTTTTGAGTATGCAAATATTTCACAGGGTGCTTTGAAAAATGGATCTGAAATATTTAGTGAAAGATTAGACCAGACAGATTGGGTACATCTACCAGATGTCTGCAGATGGTCCTGAAGCCTTTAGCGGTGAGTGGCACAAGTCTGTATGATTGCATGGGCCAAGCTCTTCCTTCTTGCAGGAGGAGGGAAAGGACATAGTACCAGAAGGGAGAGGTGGTCAGCATAAGAAGACAACAACTCTCCCTTTCCCATTGTTAATGACTTTAGATCTCAATAAAACAGGGACAAGTATTAATTTGCTTATTTTGTTTTGCATAACATTTACCTTCCAATGCCTGAAGGGATCCTACAGGAAGGCTGGAGAAAGACTCTTCACAAGAGTGTCCAGTGATAGGATGAGGGGAAATGATTTTAAACTGTGGGAAAATAGGTTTAGACTGGACTTTAGGAAAAAGTTCTTCAGTACAAGGGTGGTGAGACTCTGGAATAGATTTCCCAGAGGGGCTGTGGATGCCCCCTCCCTGGAGGCATTCAAGGCCAGGCTGGATGAGGCCTCAAGCAACCTGGTCTAGTTGAGAGGTGTCCCTGCCCATGGTGGGGAGGTTGGATTAGATATTAGATGATCTCTAACCCTTCCAGCCTATGCCATTCTATGATTCTATGATGATTCTATGATCTCTCAAGTTTGTATTACACTCAATAATAAAATTCATTGAGTTCCATGTAAACCAACACATGTTTTAGCAACAAGGGTTTGGGGTTATTTTTCAGTCCACACACAATTGCTCACAGATGTTACCTGCCACATGTGAGTGATTCCGTTGGACTTGTTGTTTTGTGCATAAAGTTAGTGATGACCAAGTTGAAAAGCAGCATATAAAGTAGGGAACACATAGTTGCTATCAGCTGATACGTCAAAGCAACAAAAGCTGGGGCCACGGTCCCATGTAAGGAAACCAGAAGTAGGTATTTCAAGCATATTACTGCACATCAAGCCCCAGATAAAACTCCTGCTGGGCCTGTTTATGACAGCATAATCCTCTCCAAAAATGGCTAATACAGAATGCTATTTTTTCATTTGACTATGATGTGGTTATCCAATAGCAAAATTAGACTGAATACACTGACAGCAATACCTACTTAACAGGCATAGACACACATGAAAAAAAGGCAGTAAAGTCTTGAAAATGCTCCATCATTCCTCTTCTGTCCACATTCAACCGTAATAGCTTTACTGAGCTGTGAAAAAAAAAACATCTCGGGAATAATGACATATTGTTACAGCCTCTGAACTGGAAAACAAGTGCTTATACAGTGTGCTTAGTGTGATGTAAAGCATTGGCAGGGCTGGAGCTGTATCCGTGCTGTTTTGAGGCTTGCTCCACCATAGCCTATGGACCAGGCTGCACCAAGCATAAGCCTACTATCCTGCCACAGGAACCTCTGTGGCCATATCTCATGTCACAGCATATGTATAACACTGAGAAAGTAGAGTTAAGAGCAGAAGAAGTTTTGATGCCTTCCCTCCACTGTGAAAGGAGAATGGTGCACGGGGGACTTTCCCCCCCCCCCCCCCCCATTGCCTACATGCACAACATAACAGCTTGGATGGAGGTTCCTGGCCTTCTCTGGGAGAATGTAGATTTAAACTCAAATCAGCACCAGTCATGACATCAGCTTCATGTCTCTTCTAAGAAAATAAGATATTTTATTTCCAATTAAAAAAACACCAAAAAAACAACCAACCAACCAAAACACCAAAAGCCAAACAAAAAAAAATGTTTTCTGGTTATTTATTGTTACATATTTTCTGATTCTATTAATAATAGTCTGTTCTTAAAATATACCTGGATAAAACAGACTCACTATCAAAGGTCTGAGTTACACAGGCAAGGCAAAGCAGGAAACCAAGTGAGGTGCATTTTGTTGGCCTCAAGTAGCTGCAGAGATACAAAAAGTGTCTGAATTTGGCTTCCCTCTTGTCCCAAAGGATGCTGTGTGCAGGTTAGATTCAGACCCTGTAGTCCTACACGCTTAGGGGCTAAGCTAGAAAAGGCCTTAAGGAAAAAAAATTCTTTTAATTGCATAATATTCTAGAGGCTTTTGAAACATATTGGGTTTCTCGGACTGGTTTCACTGGAAAAGATGTGCAGCTAGCATGGAGCATTTCTGAGCAACAGGGATGATGTGACAGGCACAGGGACCCAACTCTGATGACAGCAGAAGGCAAGGCAACCAAAGTACCTACTAGCTATGCTGGGTCATTTATTTAGTTTTAGGGCATTCACCCTCCAGATTACTTCCTTTGCTTTGAAGAAGCCAGCCTGAGACTTCAGCCATTGGGAATAGCTGCAGGAGTGATGGAGAAGGACATCTTACTGACTCAAATCCACCATCTACCCTTGCAACATCCCCTTCCTTCATCTCTAGCTCCCATAACCCCAGAGAAATAGTCTAAAGGGCATCACCAAAACATAAAGAAAATCCTCAGTTAGTACAACTAACTTTATGCTTGCAGCCACAGTCTTGATATACTAAACTCTTTCTCCTGTTAGTCTTAAAAGGTTTGATTGAAAATTGTGGTCTACAAGTCTATACTCCCACAGAGCTTCAGATCACACAAATGGACTTGTCAGTACTGGGTGGACAGTTGGACTCTATGATCTTAAAGGTCTTTTCCAACCTAAATGATTCGATGATTCTTAATTTGACTACAGTTGTCTATTAAGCAGTAATATAATCCAAGCTAAATCTCAACTATATCCCTGTGAAGCTCCCTCTGGTTTCAGTTTATTCTCTTTTTCTTAGTTGCAAAGTATTCTCTCTCTGCTTAAAATTCTTCTAGGAGGAGGCTGAGCTTTTTCCCATAACTCAGAAATGTATTTTAATGACTAAAAAACACTAATAAAATAAAAAAAGACGAGCATGTTCTGCAGCAGCTAATGATTTAGGTCACCCAAGACTATATATGCATTAATTTTAAAGAGGACTGATGCCCTGGCATTTTAGGAAAAGTTTCAACTGAAGCTGAGTACCTAAAACCATTAGCCAACATTCAGCAGAGAGAACAGGATTTTGTTTTGCAAAGACAGACTCATAAAATCACTTAATCAAGTTGAGATTGAGGTGGAAGAGACATCAGTGAGAAGCTCTCATCTGGTAACTGAAAAACTGAAAGGTACATAAAGAAGACTGTGGCCAGCAGGTCGAGGGAGGTTCTCATCCCCTTCTCCTCTGCCCTAGTGAGACCACATCTGGCATCCTGTGTTGAGTTCTGGTCTCTCCAGTTCAAGAGGGACAGGGAAATACTAGAGAGAGTCCAATGGAGGCTACAAGGATGATGAAGGGACTGGAACATATTTCTTATGAGGAAAGACTGAGAGCCCTGGGGCTGTTTAGAGTGGAGAAGACAGAGAGGGGATCTTATGAATGTTTACAAATATCTGCAGGGAGGGTGTCAAGTAGAAGGGACCGGTCTCTTTTCAGTGGTGTTCTAGGGTAGGACAAGAATTAATGGTTACAAACTGGAACACAAGAAGTTCCACCTCAACATGAGGAAAAACTTTGCTGTGAGAGTGACAGAGCCTGGAACAGGCTTGTGGTGTCTCCTTCTCTGAAGACTTTCCAAACCCACCTGGATCTGTTCCTGTGTGCCCTGGGTGTCCCTGCTCTGGCAGAGGGGTTGGACTTGATGATCTCCAAAGGCTCCCTTCCTACACCTACCATTCTATGATTCTATGACTTCTTCATGTTTAGTTTGGAACCAGAACAACAAAAGTTCTCAAAACCCCTTGTTGCTGGGTCTGATATGACTCCAACACAATGGCTTCTCCTTGTAGAGACATTATATAGAGTCCCTCTACATTGCCTGGATTTGCTTGATCCTCACTGAATGGGTGCCGAGTGGGCTTCCCATCCCAGGAGTTACTCAAGGAGGTCTGAGAGCCAGTGAGGTCACCCCCACTCTCGCCAAAGCCCGTATGCCATTACAATGAAGTAATAATGTATTTATAACACACCTAACCACCGATGGCTTCTATTCCTGTTGGGGCTTCCCCCCACCCCCCTACTTCATTTGCACAGATGTTTTTTGAGAACTGGTCTCCAGAAAGAACCTTGCAGAAAACAAGCTATGTCTGTTGATTCTGGCTGGCTTCTATAACGATAGCTGTTAGCACACAGGATTTATGTTTCAAATCTCATTTTAATTTCTTGGGCTGCATTTTTAACCACAAAATGTTAATTCAATGGTGTACCATAAATGCTGCAGCTCCTTTATAAAAATGTAGGACAAGCTGTTTATAAGGAAATATTCCAAGAGTCTGATTCATAGAACTACGACTCACATATATTTTCCATGGAATTTGTTCTGAAATATGTGTGGAATACATTCTACAATAAATTATGTACTTTTGTGATTCATTAAATCCTCTGCCTGCTCACAAGTAGCAAGCTCTTCATTATACACAAAAAGTGCAATCAGCTAAAACCAGTGACATTCTCTTTCTTATCATATTCAGTGGATGCTCTCATTTCTGATCTTCAAAAAAAAAAAAAAATAAAAGCACGGCTTAGATTATTAGGAATGGATGACTACTGAAAAAGACATTTCTAGGAACATTCACTCTCATTTTTCTTTTTATCACTTTGTCCCAGCAACGCTAACGCTCCTTTTGTGCCTCCTACCAGCGCACATTTACCTGTGATGTGGTTTCACTGGTATGTATCTTCATGACAAGAGAGTTTTAAGGTGTCACCCATGATACTATTCATGTTGCCATTTCAGCTCACACATGTTCACATTAGAAGCATTTACCTGACAGCCAATTAGGGAGCAGGAAGAAAAAAATAAAATTGTGTGGCTTACTTTGGCTGATGACATTTGAACAACTTTCGCCAACTAGCTTAGCTAGCAAAAACCCACATATGAACCTGCTTGCAATCACTTCATCAGGATAAATGATCCCCTTCACCCTTGCTAGGATTACAGATCTGTTGAAAACAGATATTTCTGCACTCATACAGACTTCAGCTTTCCCCTGTCCTGCACCACTTTCCCAACAAAATAATTTCTCTTGCATGCCAGTATCTCCAGAGCTTAGTTTAAACAATTTTTCCTCTTGCTGGAAGTAACACCTCTGAAATATCCCTCGTGTGCCTTTCCACACCCTGCTGCAATTCATCTCTGGGAATGTCAAAGGCAGCAGTCCTAGGGTGGCTTGGAAAAGGGAAGGTACCTGGTAGTGCCACATGCCAGTGCCAGTCTGCGGCAGCTCAAGACCTACCCCTTGGATTCTACTGTGATTGTGCAGTCTGCAGGTGTAAAACAGAAGGGAAAGAGGGAGCAGTGGCAGTGTGGCTTCTATTTTGAAGACAAAAGCCAGATTGGAAGCACCTTACAATGATACACTTTGTACTGAGAGCCAAGAGGCATTCTCTCTGTGCAAAGGAAAATATGAAATATGATTTCACCATTCTTTTTTAAATGTCATGTCCCAGCATATCAAACTCATTTCATCTTCAGATCATCCCACCATGCTCCATTAGCTACCAGAAGATGTGAGTCAGTGTTACCAACACAACAAACTCCCAGTACAACCATATCATTTCAATTCTTCACACGTTTTCTTCCCTTGCACACAATGCCTTTGGTAGCTCAGTAAAAGTCTCCTCTCTCCAGTCCACTGCCACAGGCTACCAGGCTGAAACAAAGCTCACTTTCAAAGCTGAAGCATAATGACAAAGCAGGAGGGAAAGCATAAACGAAAGTATCAGTGATAGCTGTGCCTGTGTCTCCAGAGGCTCTCCTGGCTGAGGGCTCAACCCAAGGTGGGCCACCAGCTCTGCTTCCCACCTTCCCCATCCTTCTGGGATGTACAGTATTGAAATGCCACTTCTTGAAGAACTGCATGGTGAAGCGGGGCAGGCTGCCAGCCCAAAAAAGTGTCAACGTGTGAACTCCTCAAAGCCCCTGCAGAGGAGTTTTGTTTTGTCCCATTTTCACCTCTACTAATACTGTTTGGGAAATGGGCTGGCCAAATGGAAGATATTCTGGGCAGGAATCATCTTTTGTTGTTGTTTCATATGGTACTCAGTGTGCTGGGGTCACAATGACCAAGGTATGAACCATCGTGGCAAAATACACCAGAGTCAAAAATAAGAGGTGAGCAGTATTCCTGCCAAATAAACTGTATCGGGTGAAAAAGAAGCAGGCAGCTCACCCCCTGGATGGGATGGAGAAACAATGTCTGGATGAAGAAGTTGTTCAGAAGTCAGTCTGTAAAAGTACCTCTAAAGAGCTGTCTAACACAAAGAAAAGTGCAGAAGAAGACAGCAAGAGAGAAGGAACATTTTTTTCTCCTCTGGAGAGAATTTCAATCCATGTGACATTTCAGCCACTTCCCCCTTCCCTAGTGAGTTTGAGCCTGACTTTTCACTCTCCACACCGTGTCTAGTCATTTGCAATCATACAAAGTCAAGCCAGAGATAAATTAAAATGCTCTCAATTTTGTCAGCGTTTTCCACACCTCTGCAGTTAAGACAAAACAGACCTGCAAGGTTGGCTTTTTTTTTTTATTCCTCTTGTGAGAAAAACACATGTATCTTACCAATGTAACCATCTGCTGGATATCCCACTTTGAAAAAAAATAGATATCTACTGAGGAATGTCACTACTCTGAAATAACACTTAAAGGGGGCAAGACGGTCTCAAAGAACATCAAGTTGAAGACAAGAGGGTGCCACCAGTGAGGCAGAAGTGTCTGCAGGATTTCTCCACTTCTCCCATTGTCCTGTCCCAAGACACCATGCTGGGAGGTCAGACACCAAAGCCAATCATAAGTGCCATTAGCCTCTAAACATGTTTCAAGACATGAATGCAGGCACTATGGCCTTCTAGGGTAGTTTGTTTTTTGGTTTGGGGTTTGCTCCCCTCACCCCAACACCTTCTCAATGATTAAGCGGGTATTGATACATGCTTTTCAGCCACATTTTGACCTGTTTGGACAAATCATGAGACATGTCCCAGACACCTGTAGTGCTCTTATGGCTGTTAGTAGCAACGGGGCAACAACTGTGTGTTCTTCCCAAAGGAGCTGCTTTCCCTGACCTAAAACCACCCCTCAAATTTTGGTTGACCAAACTTAGAAAGAAAGCAGGTTCTGGACATTTGTGTAGTGCCTACTGACACTTTGCAGGGTCTGAGTGAGGAGATGTAGCTTCCTACTTCCTCAGGCGCACAGCATCTGTTAAATGCAGTTTATACTTTAAAAATTCTAAGAGTAGAATAATCTCCTTTTTAAAAGGACCTGAAAATATTTTCGGCCATGAAACTTCATTTCTGAATCGATCTTGGAGCAGTGGGTCCAAAGAAGGCCACCCTCCCTCTCTTTTTCCTGTCTTCTTTATCTACCCTTTATCCACCATACTTTATCCACCTCAGAATTCTGCACAATAAAAAAAAAATTATAATACCAAAATATAACAAAGCTAAAATTTTTATTTTTTTTTACAACGCTAAATTGAACAGACTGGTTTGAGTTTTTACATTTCCTGAGTATTTACAGGAACCTGCAGAGGAGCATAAGGACTGGCAGAACACGGAACACGCCATCCTGATGTTAATGCATCACAATAAAACATATTTTGAAATTACATCTTTCAAAAGCATTATCACAAAGTCCTTTACAAGGAGAAGTAAGCAGAAGTTTAAGGGCAAAGAAGGTTTTATGATAATGTTTTAAGAGAATGAGAGACTCAACAGTATGCTCCTGAAAAATTAAGATATGGTGGAGAAAGGAAGGGAAAAAATTCTCTATCAACCTGACCTAAATTTAAGTGCTTATTTTTGCAAAACCAAATGCACACAAATTTATTTAGCTTGAGAATGAAATGGTCCATTAGACCTGAACAAAAACATTTTGTTATAGGCACTTGTAAGAAAAAGCAAATAATCTACAAGGTTGGATTTTTCACACCATTGCTGCTGGTTTATTCTATAGTTCGATGAGTAGAGTGAGGATGTTTAACCTTTCTCTTATCCAAGGTACAAGTAACCTTTTATATAAAAGCAAGCAAAAGTAAAAAGGCATAGAGACATTTTCTCTTTTTTTTTTTTCCCCCTCTCCATTTCTTTGCAGATTTGGAGGTGCAGAAATGCAGAACAGTTTCAAGGAGCACAGCAGGTTTCCTATGGTATTCAGCACCACAGCTGAGGAGCTTGAAGAGCAAACTGAGGTCTCAGAGACTTTCTTTGCCTACCTCCTGCAAGACACGTCTGAACAGCAGCACAGAGCAATCACACAGAGCTGGGGATTTTGATTTTTTTTCCCCAGAAGTGGGACATCTCCACAGAAAAGATCAATGCTGGCTCCTCTCTCAAAACAAAACAGCTTTGGGATTTAAGGAACTCACACATTCAAACCACCCTATGACTCTGCTAGCATGGCATTTTGACCCTAAAGTTTCCCATGTCCTTGCAAAAATATTGTAACCCACTGAGTTTTAGGCAGGTTCACCATAAATTTCTTTTGCTGGCATTGTCCCTTTGTCACCTATAATTAAACATTTATGAAGAAAGAAAGAGAGACGATTATGGGTGAGGTCATTCATGTGTATTCAGCTCCCTTCAGCAAGTCTGAGACAAGTGCTGTAAACAGCAGCCAACTCTTCATTTTCTGGCAATTTTATGAAAAACGTCTAGGGCCAATTTTGTTTATTTCCCAGACAGTTTGGAATGAAATTTCTGAGTATATTCAGAACAACAGAAATGTCACAGCCTTCAGTGTTTAAGAGCAATTCAGTTAAGTCTGGCAATACAGAGAAATTCAACTGGACCGTTAGGGCAAGGAAGTAACTTAAGAAATCCTCACTGGGCCAGGCCAAACTGAAGGACTTCTGGGAAAAACAAACAAAGAGAAAAGTGGAAAAGGTAAGTTTTGGGTTCAAGAGGCAAGAAGATGGAGAGCTTTGCAGCAAACCATCTCAAATTGGATGGAGAAGCCAGGGAGAGCAGGGCAAGAATCTGCATGGGGCCGATGCCAGTCCAGGGAACCTGAAGCAAAACCAGTATCTGAGTGAGAGACCAACTGATGGACTTGTCAGTGCTTCAAAATGCACTGACTTTGGGTTAAAGCAAAGAAAGCAGGAGCAAAACTGGGATTTTTTTATCCTATTAGCTACCTTGCTCCATAAAGCAGTAAAAGTTTCCAAAATGTTTAAGAGAATGGTCAAGGCTTCTTCAAGACACAGGCTGGGAGATGTGGCAGGGGCCAGGCATGGCTGCACTATCTCTAAAGATGGTCCACTTAACGTGACCCATGAGGAACAATCTGAGCTATCCCAAATGCATCTTCAAGATACCCTCTGTCTGTGAGACACAATGCAAGTTTCTGTGATGACAGAAGAAGGCAGTGTCCCATAGTGTTTGGGGGGATGATTCCATGGCCCCATTAATCCATCCATTAATCCATACCATACCATTAATCCATCCCTGGGCAGGAGTTACAAGGGCTGCATGCAACATCAAATTTCCATTTGCTGGATGTACTGGTAAGTATACTTTCTTCATCATGTCCAAGTGGTGCTTAGGGAGAGCTGTTTTTTTCCTCTCCTGATGAAAGTTTCTCCTAAAGTCTAGAAATTCCCTTAAGAACACATACACAGAGAAAACATCCATGGGAAAGCTGTGATAGATGGCAGGCTAAGTTTTAGGCAAACTGACTGATGAAACAGCAAGCACAGAGCAATACCACAGCCTATAAAGAAGGGGCCAGAGGTCTTTTCTATGGGCACAAACTTCACAAAACCTAAAAAAAAAGTGTTCAAATTGTGCTCCAGAAAAAACGCAGATGAAAAGACATAGATTTCTCTGCCCTGTGACAGCAAACACAAGTCAGGAATGTTCAAGGCACTTGGGTTTTTATCTGACAACATCAAGAAGGAAGTCAAATGATAGATTACCACAAAACATAAACACAACCTGAAACCTATTGCTAGTCAAAGCAATTTAAAAACAAAACCAAACCAAAAACCAAATCAAAACAAAAAAGAAAGAGAAAAAATTGTAGTGCATAAAGAGAAAAAGGAAAGGAAACAGCCATTCTGCAGAAGTGCAATGAGAAATCATTTTGGCTTCACCAAGCCCTTTAATCTCCTGACACAAACAGGGAATTGAATAGGTCTGTGCAGATCTTGCGGATGTATGATATGTCCAACAACCCTGGAAAGAGACTTTTCTTGTGTGATGATGAGCTGGGCTTTGGTGAACATGAATTTACTGGGAAAAGAATGTTGTACTGTCAAAGGATTTCACAGTCTAGACTTACTGGGTAATTAACTGAGCAGCTCCATTTCATACCCTTTCACTTGAATATTATTCTTCCCAATTCTGTAATTCTTCCTTGCTGTAGCTGAATTTCCCCCTTAGTACTGAAGACTCAAGAGCAACCAAATAAATGGAAACAAGTAAAAAGGTACTTTCCACTGAATTGCATATCAACTCTTGTGTTAACTAGAGGAGAAAAGAGATGGACTGTATGTGATAATAAGTGTGAATATCAGTTTCTTGCACAACACCAAACACTGCATAGTTATAAGACTAAAATGCAAACAAGAGGGGACCCTCCAGGTTGTATAGCTCTACTGTTTCTTTTCTAAGTTTACAGTCAATAGCCATCCTTGCAAAAATCACCCTTCTTTACTTCATAAAGTTGTCCAGCAAAAGTACAGATTGTACATGCTATGAATTACTGTATGGAATTAAATTTTCAGTATTTGGCTTAATTAATTTATGCAACTGCCCCTGATGCATATACGCACCAAAGTGACTGCAAGCAGTTGAGACATACAGTGAGCCTAACAGTGCCACAAACTATCCCTACAACCAGGGCAGCACCTTTTAAATAAGCCCCAAACATGAAAGTCTGCTCTTACCACAAAACAATTGTCCCCTTTAAAGAAACAGCCATGAAAGAAAAAAAAAAAAAAAAGGAAAAGCAGTGATAAAGAATCTAGAGAGAACATCTTCACAAAGTTGTTTCCAAAGAAGAATGTTGCAAACCCATTATTACTGGTTTCCAGGTACCTTTGCCTGCTGTTACCTATGCTGCTCCAGCAACTTGCAGTAAAAATGCAGAAAAATTGCAACATTTAGACCTGAGGACCACCTTAGCTTGGTTCAGAAGCCCATCGCTGTACTGGGCAAGTGGAGGCAGGGTATCATTGCACACACGCAGCTCAGGTATGACAATAATCCAGTACGATGGCTTGTAATGATCCACATCTGCTGGCTGCCCAGATTAAAAGGCAAATAATTTGCATCTGAAAAACTCCAAGAGCAGGAGGCAGCACGTCAGAACTGATGAAATCAAAGAAGGAAGTTGGGGTCTTTTTAACCCACATCACACAATGCCCCTGCAATAATTCAGGAAAAAAAAAAAGGTCATCAAACTTTCCCTTATTCTTGGCTGTTGGTTTGCCTTGTGCATTTTGTCAAGGGCTTTGACTAAGTGTGGAAGATGGCTGCTCCTGTGGTATTTCTTTGTCAGGCTCATAAACAATAAAATCTCACCAACCACACTTCCCCCTCCCCCCCCAAATCCAACTTGGTTTCCAGGTCTGGAAGGACACCCTAGGTACAAACCCAGGCTGAGGGAAAGTTCCTGAGTCAGATCACCCAGTATTTCATCAGTCTGTGTAAATAAACACTGTGGATCCAGGAGGTGTCACACCACCTAAGAAGAGAGCTGGGTAACAGTAGCTATGACAGGCACTGAGAGACATCAGACGTATTGACTTCTTTGGATTAACTCAAAGCCCACTGACAAACTACAGGCATTAGTTAGTGTATAAATGGAGGTGAAATCAGGCAAAGATACACCTATTTCTGCCTCATGTCATGCTCCTCAGAAAGAGAGCCGGGTCTGAATACCACAAGGAGATTCCTCACTGTTGTCTGGTCTGCAATAGGATTGGAGGTTTGAATCCCCTCTTGAACCATGGCAAGCACCTAGACACAGATCCTTTCCCATCGTATATAGAAAATCATCACTTTGCTACTTCTAACAGACATTCGGTCAAAGCACCATGTGCCTGAGCTAGGTAACTGTAGGTGTCTGCTTGTAGATACTACTAAGATTCCTTAATTATATTACTAAGATCCCCTAATTTCCACAGGATATTTTTTCATGACAGCCCACACTTCATTAATGTCTCCAGATTTAGACATAGTACTTTTGTTAATAACAGCAGCAGCAATAACTTACAAAGTGAATCTGCAGCACATGGTTGCAGAGGACCAGCTACAACAGTAAACATTTCAGTGCTGATTCTTTACCTGGAAGAAATCTGCAGGGTTTCCTGAAGCTGTACCAATTTCCTAGTATGGGATCAGGCCCCAAGGTTTCAAA
This sequence comes from Chloroceryle amazona, assembly GCA_027560015.1. NCBI lineage: Eukaryota > Metazoa > Chordata > Aves > Coraciiformes > Cerylidae > Chloroceryle > Chloroceryle amazona. Next base: position 64,687 of record JANHFX010025522.1, read on the forward strand.
GCAACAATTTTTTGAAAACTAATATTAAACTAAAATTACATTATCTGAAGAAATTAGAACCTTTGTGTTAGTTTTTACATTTTACCTTTGTTGCATAGACTTCCTATTGGTATTTTTGAGCTGATGGCAGCTCAACAGTATTTAAACACGTGATGCTACTGGCCTTATTTGGGGTGAGAGAGAGAACACAGCCTGTAGCTCAGTGCTTGCTGAATGTATTTTCTGCATCTATAGGTTTTGCTTAACTACCATTACTCCTATCTCAAGTAGTCATAAGTAACATTTATTAATTAATGGGATATTTGCTGAAGTTCATTTTCTTCCTTTTTTTTTTTTTTTTTACTGAAAAAGGCACAGGGGGACAAGCAGAGAAGAGCTGAAAACATGCGTATTCCATTTGAAATTCATGATTAAAAAGCTTAAAAATTCAAATCAACATAAAAACCTGTTTTATTTTAATACTGTGGAAGGTTTCAGTGAACTCCATTATTTTCACTCACTATTTGCTTGAATAATTTAGGCAAGAAAGCTAAATTATACATAAAGTGTACAGTTAGAAGAAAAAGTTCATGCATAGCCTCGGGCTATAGCCATCCCCTAATGATGTCTGTAGTCAGTGGAAAAGAACTCGTTAGACTGAGAGTAATTTCTCAGGGTTTAAATTTTTTTCTTAAAGCAACAATGTTCTCATAAAAATCTGACAAATAATACACTAAACCAAAACCCACAAAAGAAAGGCCATTCCCAAAACCACAGCCTTATAACTTTTCATTTCACTGCGAATCTGGCTTTTCACATATTATATATCCTGGTTGGTTGTCTTAAGTGATCTGATTAAATGGGGGAAATGCACATCTTGATGTTATCCAGTTCCTCCTTTGTTTAATCTGAGACCTGAGGTTTGCAGCTATACAACACTCTGAGTGAAACCGAAATCTGCTGTGAAAGAAGGTTACACTCAGTACAAAGTAATTTTTGCTAGTGGTTGCAACTTGCTCCACTTTTATATTTAAGGAGCAACTCATAACATTAAAACATTTCCAGCCTGATTTACTAGAGCTTCACATGCCCTTTAAACTTGACTAGAGAAAGTGTGTTTGTCAAAATGGACCAGGTTACTGATAATAAATTGCTTCACCTCTGATCTCGCATCTCTTTTCTCTGTACCTCAAGATCAGATGCTGCAGAGAGAGGAACTCCTGACAGCAGCAAACTCTGAGCTGTGCCATGAGTGGGAGTAAGACCGAGAAGTCATTCTATGGAAATTAGCTAATATTAAGTTTGTTGATCAGATTTATCATCTTTTGATCAAAGTAACTCAATGAGATCAGAGAAAGAGACAAGGAATTTTATTCAAATTACTCCTTAGAATCCTTTGCATAAAATTAATAACTTTCTATAATATTAATGGTTTTACATCTCTTTGTACTTGTATTGTTCTGTCACATTAGTTTAACATTACTGCCACATATAGTGGTTTAGCATTAATATGATCAGAAGAGAAATTACATGTGCACTTTCATATTGTTATACTGAAATCCAGGTCTTCTATGGCACTAATATGAAACAAACCTCAATAAAATATAGACTTTCTAACATAAAGACATTTTTATATCATGTTGGAACAAGAACATGTATTATTTCTTCGTAAAATCATCTGCAGCACGACAACCAAGCAAGGCCGGGGGAGTGGTGCTGTGTCAACCCCAGGTAGAAATCAGTAGAGCCCTTCACCATCCGTGAAGGATCCTGCTCTGTGAGAGACCCACGCTGCCCCCCAGGCTCTGTGGGTTACACATGCTCCTCAAAACCCACGCTCAACAGAACAGACTGGTGAAGCCCAGTTCCCTTGAGGCAGATGAATTACTGCTTACCCAATTTCAGTGGTAGCATGGGCCACTGAACAGTCACTGAGTTTCTGTAGCTCTCTAGCAATCCTCTACCAACTGATAGCAGACCTAGACCAGAGGACTGGAAGGTCCTCTCTGACCTGTCTCTCTCCTCTATGTCATGTGGTACAGCTCAGAAGAAGTGAGCTTCAGAGGAACATGGGAGGGAAAGGTTTTTGGTCCTCTTGGGATCTCCAGCAGCTTTAAGACAGAAAATCCAGGGCAGTCAGACTGCAAGAATGAAGTGGTAGAATCAATGCAGTTGCCTCCCTTTCTGCTTTATACACTACAGGAAGCATGGCTGGAGAACAAGGATGTACAGGTGGCTAAGGGAAAGAGATCAGAGTACAAACTGTTTGGCTAATGGGTGGGTGGGAAACAGGAACTATTGCTTGCAGATGTAGCTGGGACAGTCAGAAAGAACATAGGTTTTGCAGCCAGCTCTGAGATGACCCTGACCTCTCCTGCACCCCAAGGGACAGTTAGATGCAACAGAGAGCAGTGCTCAGCAATTCTCCCTTTGAGTTAAATTCTTTGGGATGCCTCCCATTGCAAGTAGAAAACTTTACTGCTCAAAACAATCCTTTTAGCTTATTTTATTTACCTTTCTGGAGGATAGGGACATTTCAGATGAATAGAGTTCCTGAAAACTGAACCACAAAAAGCAGAACAAACTTCCAAGTCCAAAGCAGATGGCTTTCAAGTCCCAGCCATTTCCCTTCCACCAAGCACAGACGTGTTGTCTCTAGCTCTGCCCCTGGCCCATGCAGTGCTGAAGAACTCTCTCCAAAAACAGACTGCCAAAGAATCATGTAACTCCATGCTACAAAAGCAGGTAACGCACACCAGAAGCATCCAGTGACTCAAGCAGAGAGTACATCTGTGTGAGGACAGTCAGTGCTAGATCTCCAGGCCTACTATTTAGAATACCAACAACCTCCTCTCCCAGAAACTGCTGTATTTGGTAGTTGTTGACTTCGATTTCACTGCATATCTGAGAAAATCATCAGTTATCCCTCCTTCAACCTTAATCCCAGAATCCTAGAATCATTTAGGTTGGAAAAGACCCTTGGGATCATCGTGTCCAACCATTAACCCTACTCTACAAGTTCTCCCCTAGACCATATCCCCAACACTACAGCTAAGCAATCTTAAACACATCCAGGGATGGTGACTCAACCACCTCCCTGGGCTGCCTATTCCAATATCTCACCACTCTTTCCATGAAGAATTTTTTCCTAGTGTCCAGTCTAAACCTACCTTGTTTCATCTTGAAGCCATTCCCTTTGGTTCTATCACTAATTACCCAAGAGAAGAGACCAGCACCAACCTCTCCACAATGGCCTTTCAGGTAGTTGATCTTCAAACGGTCTTCATATGATTTATTCTCCAGTCCCTTGACCAGCTTCGTTGCCCTCCTCTGCACACGCTCCAGCACCTCAATATCTCTCTTACACTGAGGTGCCCAGAACTGGACACAGTACTCAAGGTGAGGCCTCACCAGTGCTGAGTACAGGGGGCCAATCACCTCCCTGCTTCTGCTGGTCACACCATTTCTAATACAAGCCAGGATGCCGTTGGCCGCCTTTGCCACCTGGGCACACTGTTGGCTCATATTTATTGGCCTGTCAATCAGAACCCCCAGATCCCTCTCCACGAGACAGCTCTCCAACCACACTCCCCCAAGCCTGTAGCGTTACATGGGGTTGTTGCAGTCCAAGTGCAGGACCTGGCACTTGGTCTTGTTGAAACTTGCTATCCTAAAACCAAGATGTCATTGCTATACTTTTTCCTCTGTGATAAAATAGAAAAGAAACACTCATTACAATTGTCACTATATGATGAAATATAGCAAATAGAGGAAATACATATTTTAAAAACACCTCTGCAGTTCCCTCTGGCAGGAATCCTTGCAGAATTAAAAGCAATGGAACTGGAATATCATGGTCTGAAGTGAGAGAAACCAACAGGTAATGTCTTCACAGAAAGCAACAGAAAAACTACGCTCACAGAATTAAACAAAACAAACAAACAAACTCGAATAACAAGCAGCTTTGTCCTCTCAAAATCTAGTTAATCCACATCCAACTGGTTCACCACTGCCATTAAAAAACTCCTTCTGCTCACCCTCAAAGACACAGTCATCAGCTCTACATATTAATGGCTTTCTTCCTTCTCATCACATCCCTTTCTGAGTTTCCCCCCTGGCTCTTTGCCACGCCATCACCATCAGGAGATCCCAGCAGAGCAACACTGCTCAGAAGCTCTGAGCTTTGCACATATTTCAGTCGCTGAAGCTTTCCAGGCAGTGGCAGGGAAGCATTTGTTGTTTTAAAGCACAAGGCCATGTTTACAATTGCTGGTTTGTTCACTCATGTGGCCACTGAAAATCCCACAGACTGTCTCAGCTGGCAGCAGAAGAGTGGCTTGGCCACAGGAGGTCATTCTAGCCAAGGCATGCCAAGCACACACTGAGATGGAAGGCAAGCATCACAGTACACTTCAACAGCCACAGGCCCGTTCCTGGAGTCCTTTTCCCTGTTCCGACAGCTAAAATAGCTTGTCCATTTGGGCTGATTTGGTGCTCTGCTTTCACCCTGCATGTGCCTCTTTCTCTCAAGTGAATTCAGGTCAAGCTTTCCATCAGCAATTGAGCAGGACTGCTGCAGTGCCTGAACACATCTCAGGCCATACAGTGATGCTGCTGCTGCCCGTTGATGTAACTTGGGGACTTCACTACCTAATGCCACCTGCCACATCAGGAGAGATCACAGCAAGACAAAAAAAGCTACAAGGAGGAACTCCGTTTGAGATCCACCTAAGCATGCATATACAGAGACTGATCAGACTATATTACCTAACCATGCCCATCAGAATTGTTTGCTGTCATCCAGGAAGGTTCCTCTTTTCCTCCTAACTGTCCCCAGAATAAAAACACTTTCTCCAGAAGCAGAAACACTTGCTCTTCAAGCTGCATTTTTCTCTCACTAATGCCAGAATTATACAAAATAAAACACACACAAACCATCAAAGTTAAGCTCTACGATAACGGTGACAAGAGAAGAACCTTAACCAGAAGACTTCAAGGTCTCCAAAAAGATATCAACTTGGGATCCTGAGTACTTACTGAACATCTGACAGCAGTGCTGCCCAGTACAAGGTGTGTGAGGACAACAGCTTGTTGTGAGTGCGTTGCTGGTGATGCTCCAGCAACGAAACAGCTAGATCTTGATCAAGTTGGGCAGATCAAACTATCAACCACTGAAAGTCATAGGATGCTTCTGACATACATGGACCTGCACCCACCAAGCAGAGCTTGCAGCTTCTGCCCCCACAGAAGGCAGCACTGCAGAAAACAGATTCTATGAGCATGGTATGCTCAACCTCTTCATCTAGGTAGGATGAGCATAAGAATGGGCAGAACTTTTGATATTCCATCTGGGAAGCTGCAGGGAACATGTGCCACACCAGACTACTGCAGACTACTGCCTCCACTCTCTCCACTGAGACTGCGGTGGCACAATGAGCCAGGATTGACCGACCACAGTTTGTCAGGACTAAATCTGAAATAAGCCTCAGGATAGATTTTTTTTCCTTGGAAACAGTGTTTATTCCAAGTAGTACTTCAAGTACAGGCATGGGAAGGGAATTTTTATTCAATATTAAATGTGAATTCATCGTTTTTCAACTCCCAAGGTTCCATTTTGCTACATAAAACTGTGACCAGATTTTTCGTGTGATGGGAACCCTTGCTGCTTGGGATGCTTTGACAATCTGTCTGCTGTTATTTAAGAGCCTTTACAATTTTCTCCCCGATTACAGCTACTGAATGTTGGGGGAAAAAAAAAAAAAGTCTTCTGAAATTTTTGAAAACATGTTCTTAATTAGATAAATCTTTAGATATCTCTTCTCTGTTACATAATTACTAGCTCATCTTGAAAAGAGAAATAAAGAAATCAAATGGTATTCATATTTATTTAGACACTGATGTAAATGAGAGGCAAACTGCTAAGCACATTCAGGCATCGATTATCACTGCCAGGAGGGACCAACATGCTCAGCTGGCACAGGCCACAGTGCTTCAGGAGCTGATTCCTTGGAATGATCTCCCTTAGAAAAGCTCGACATCTTTTGAATGTTCATGATGAAGATCACATCACCTTTTCCTCTCAGCCCTGGGGAAGTTCATGATTTCCATCCTGCTACGTTTTGAGTCTGAGCTGACGTAGCTCCACCAAACACAGGGTGGGCAATAGTGAAGAGAGTGGGGACAGAACTGCCTTGTGGTAAAACTGAAGGACAGGCTGGGAAGTCTCTTGAAACCCCTTCTGGTGACCATGCTAGGACTGGCAGATTTAACAGAATCCTGTGTTCCCCATACATGTTGTCCCAGAAAGTGATTGAGTCTCCCATAAGATTCAGGCTAACCAGACTGAGTTTGCTAAGCTATTTAGTGTAAATCAGGTTTTTTCCAGCCCTTTAATCATCGTTATGGGTTCTCTGTTGCTCACTTCTCTACATTCTTGAAGGTCATAGACCAGACCAGTTAAGATCCTGACAGTTGCTCCTCCCAAGTCAAGGAGCTTTGGCATTTATTTGCTTACTCGGACCCCATTTCCATCAGCCCTTTATGACTTTTGGACTTCTGCACACCAAAACCTCCCCACTTAGCACACGATTAGATCCATTCAGCCAGCAACCTAGGAAAAGATCTTCAAGGTTGATAACCTCACATGCAGGTATCAAACTCTACCATAGAGGTTTTTACTCAGGACTATGTTTCTCAGTAAAGTCTTCACAGTGACATTGTACTTGTTACAGGGATGAGAAATGTCTGTGCTCCAGCCAGCCACAGAGTGAAAAGCAGGAGGTGGCTGATGCTGCAGAACTGACACCATAAGCAACCTTACAGGTCTTGTAACACCTCAAGCAACCACCTCAAAATTTCAACCTCTCACTTAAAATCAATTTAGCTTTCCAATTTTTATATATATATATATTTGGTTGTTTTTTAATTCCAATAATTCCTGCAGGAAGGATACTCCATCTCACCCTTCAGATGGTTAGGCACCTTTTTCTCATCTCCAGCCTAAATGGATTCACAGCCAAAGTACAGCAATTTGTCCTCATTTATAGCCATTTCTCCCTGTTCAGATGCAGTGTTACATGACAGCATTTGCCTGCCAAAAAAGCACGTCAAGTACATCAGGATTCTTGCTATTGACTCCCAAGGCTCTGGAATAGGTCACTGCATTGGGGACGGGGTGGGGAGAGAAGGGATAATCTCCATCTAGAATACAGAAATATGAGAGTAGTCATATACAAGAAGCTACTTTATTCTGATTTGTTTATACATTATCCAAGCATTTTGTTTTATTATGCATTTTAATAATGCAAAGTCTTAAAAGCTGGAAATAAGCATATTCCATGAGCTCAGTATATTTCAGTTTGTACATCATCAATTGTTTTTCCTTGTGATTATGCAGTTTTACTTTATCATCCCTTTGATAACAATTTCTGCATAAAATCTGACTCCATATTTCATTTTCCCCCATCTTATCTTAGCAAAATACATCCAAAACACCCTTTGCTGTAGTAATATAACAGATCAGGAGAAGCTGTGGCATAAGAAATCAAACCCATAATAATGTCTTTGGGTTTTGCATTTTAAATACTGCATTCATTGTTGCACTGAGGTTTGAGATCCCTTTTCAGACATTACTGAGATTACCTTTGGTAATGCCTATTTCATTGTACTTTGATATAAAATAATGTATGTCATAAATCATCTAAGTGACTGTCATTAGAGTGAAAAGCACCTACTTATGATATGTAACAATTTGCTTTTCTAATTTGAAGAGGATTGTGGTATTTTAATTATAGAAGGTCTAAAGCCCTTGTGGATGAAATTACAATTAAATGCAAAATCACTTTCTGCTCAGAGCTGTGAGTTAGGAAATTATAACAGCTATGCTCATCAATTTTTACATTTTGGCTGGACTAAATACAGAAACAAATGGAAACATTTTTAATAAGCAAAGATCCATAGTTTCAGTAACCAAAGACCTGAGAAAACTATTCTTGTTTGTAAAAAAAAAAAATCAACTAAGAAGTATTTTAACATAGTAGACAAAAGTAACCTTTACAGGTTGTAAGCAGAAATTCTTTCAGCATAAAAAAACACTGACAATTTTGAGTAGTAGGAACTTCAAGGATGTACAGGTGGGGTTGGACAGTGAGAGCTATATAAAATTATTGGTGTGTTTCACATATTCAAGATTGCTTCCATTTGACAGTGAAATGGGGGTTCAGAGCCTTTTCTGTGCAGAACAATTTAAAGTTACTGGAGCACTTCACTTTGAAGGTGATCAGGGCTCTGAATGTGTACATTGTAGAGACATTTAAAATTATGAGAGGTCTTCAAATTGTTTAGAGATTTTTTAAATAAAATTGATTTTTCAACATATTATTTCTTCAGTGGCTGGGTAATTTCAGCCGACCAGAAGCTGAGGTGCTTCTGTCTGAAACCAGGACTTGCTTTCAGCCTCTCTTCCTTCTCATTCTCTTCTCTCCCTTCTCTCCCCCTCCCTTCTCTCTCTTAATAAGTTTTCTAGTTTCCTTCACTGCTGGGACAGACACATCACGCTTTGTTCTCGCTCATAAATCACTCTGACCAAGGAACCAGGAAGTTATTAGGGGTGAGGAGAAGGTCAGCTGAAAATTCAGTTTGATCAGACCTGTTCTGACAAAATAGTCCTATACCCACCTCGGAAAGTAATGCCAAACACAACTGGGATGAGACTTTTAATCAGCATTTCATCCGGAAGCACCCTCTGATACATCTCACAATGGAGGTTTCAATGACTTTGAGGGATTAAGGAGTAACCATTATTTGGGATTTAGTTACATGTACTTAGACACAAACACACAGCTTTCCCTAAAATCCCTTTTTCCTCTTGCTAAACGTGAGCAGCAGTACAGAAGCCCCCACCAATTAATTAAGCAGATTTAGGTGTGCAGTATTTAAGGAAGAAACATAGTTTTCCCACCTTTATAGATTAAGACTTTTTAAAAATTAAAAAATAAAAATAAAATTTAAGTACAATTACTAAAGCCTCCAGGCTGAAGAGGGCTTCTAATATAGATGATATTTCAGATGCCATGGATGAGTTGGGGCAGAAGACAACTGTAACTTAGTTCGTGTAAAGCAGTAAAGCTTAGTGGGGACCAGTGGAACCAGTGGGTTTCATGCTACTAAACATTCCTCTGTACAGATCAATTTAAGTAAAAGTGTGACTGTCTGAATGGCAATAATGAATGAATACTCACACAGGTAATCCTAAAGAATTTATATAACTTAAAAGAGTTCTTCAATTTTCCTTAGTGCTATCAATTCTTGGGGAAAAAAATAAAACAGCCAAACAAAAAACAGCCACCCATATTAGTGATCCTCCAGAAAGTGTATCAGTGCATCTCAACAGAGAAAGAATGAAGCATTAATTTAAAGGAATAATAAATAACATTTTAGGGAACAATTTCATGGATATATATTTTTATATATAAATAAATACTCACACCCACAACATATATAAGTTGATTGCTGATTTCTCCTACTCCAGCAGATACTCCATTTAAAAATAAAACTATTTTGCAAAGGCTTGAAGTAGAGCTTTATGTGTTTTCTAAAAGGCCATATCCAAGTAAAATGAACATATTACTGAATTTTTGTCAGCTTGAAATAACACCTGCCGCACACAAGGTCTTTAGCCTTTCATGCACATCATAACTTCAGTCTAAATTTAAAGGAACAGGGAAAGCAATAGAGCAAAGCTACCCAGATGTTATACGGTCTGTGCAATTGTAAATTCAAAAGTACCAGCTTTCCATCCAGATTTTAATGCACCAGAAACAATATGAAAATTCCAAGCCACACTGGATTATTGAAATGCCTGGCCATTTTGAAATGAAGTTTGGAACAGATGTACAGAGGTAGGCAATAAAGCTGTGATAATAAGGAACATTTCTACATCATCTCACAAAACTACTAATCTATAATGATGTCCAAAACTATTCATGAGAGAGGGTGGTTTCCATTAATATTTTTTCAGCTCCAGTTTGAGTATTCCAGTTCCTTACTCGGTTGTTAGATTTTGTTATTGTTGTAAAGCATTTGGTAGCTATCTGACATTATCATTTCTAACCCACAGTGCAGGCAAGCCACTAAGTAAGTTCATTTCTTCTTCTTTATTGAAGGCAAGCAGCAGAGGAGAGCAGCTTAACTAATTTGCTGTGCTTTATTTTATTACAGTTATCTTCAGAATCTGTGCTTTTCAACAGTGTTTACTGACTTTACATAATGAGAGGCTCTGACTTTAAGGCAATGCAGAACATCTGCACCGCAGAACAAATGACCAGCAAAGCAAAGCTAGGTACCCTGAAACCTAAAATCCCCAAACCCTATCTGTTCTGAAAAGTTTGCTGTTAACACAGGAAAACATCCAAAAAGAAAGAAATTATGATAATCTTGGGTGGGTAAAATGGCCTCTAGACAAGGTAGAGTAAATCCTTCATTAGACCAAGCAGAAGAGATGGAGAGCAGGAAAGGTTTAAGCTCCCACCTGCCTCCACAGGTCAGCTGAAAGCAAAGTTGATGTCTTCTCTTAAGCTTTCAGGTGGCCTGCAGAAGGACTTATGTGCCTGAAAGCTTGTCTAACATTACTAATAGGTAGCCAACTAAACAACTTTATGTACTAAAAGATATCATCACTTGCAACAAACCTCGTCATGCTGACATAAGGCAGATTAGTCAGGCAAGTTGGGTGCTGTGCCAGATTAGGCTGCGTACCAAAGGTTTGAGTTTACACATATTATTCACTACATATTTTTCAGCCTATCTCTTTGGTTCATAACTTCTGGAAAAAAAAAAAAATCCAAAAAAAAAAAAGAAAAGAAAAAGAAAAGCAGCACACATTAATCTGGGTCACTCTTAGCTTCAAGGTTGCTAGACTTAAAGCCACAGGTTGTTTTCACCAGGGACATGACATTTTGGTCTGGATCTGAACATTCTGAAGGACTGCAGAGCCATGTCACTTTTCCACAGCATGAAGAAGGAGCAATAGACTGAGGGAAGAGAGATGAATATTTAGTTCTAATGAAAGAGCAATGATATCTTTATTTAGGTGAGTTATCCCCTGGAGTTTGGCCAGCTCCCTGAAGCATTAACCTGAATGCTGCACTGGCCTGACAGTCAACAGATACTCAGATTTCAAATCTCTGCCAAAAACTGGCAATCAGGCAGCTAGAGAGCAACTGCTGGGCTCCTTCAGGAAAAGCCACTGACTCCTGAATTGCCAATTTCAACTCTCCTTCCCTTTTCCTCAGGAGTTTCCTATCCAAACGCTGCTTAACACTTATGAAACAGGACGGGAACACAACCCAAGATAATTTTGCTTTGGTATGCACCTGCTTATTCACTCCAGCCTCACCCAACAACTGCAGAGTTTTAGGCATTTTTTTGGCTTTGTTTTTGCTTCAGGTATACACATAACACTCCCTGTGCCTCGCGCAGGTCACCAGAGGATGAGAGAATGTCACAGAACAAGTTTGCTGTTTTCTTAACCTGAAAAAAGGCCTAATTTAGCACACTATTTCACACCCATGTATGTCTGAGATAGCATATATTTTTTTCCTCAAACAAGTTCACATGGTTGAAAGTATGGGGCGGGGGGGGAAGCAGAAAGAATTGCTGAATACAAATTTTCATCTGACCTGTGCAGCTTAATGGGCTGTGGGAAGCAAGAGTGGAAAAGAGGAAAGCAGCAAAGAGGAGGTGTCCAAGAATGTCAGCCACAGTGCCGATATCGCAGCCACATTGGCTGGCTTCCCACAATGGCACTTCTCTAATAGCACAGCTGGCCTCCACACCTCAAGCCAAGGATCCCAAGTGACAGGGAGCAGATCTGTTTACTGTGACAACAGTAGACACACCAAGCGCTGCAGCGACAAGTGTGAGATACATCACAGAGGTGCAGGAAGGCAGCAATGTGGCACTTCTTGACTTGACACCTAATGGGTCAGCCTGATGCAAGACTGCTCCATAACCATTTGGCTGCATCTCCCTACCTCTGGTGTGAAATCGTCATTTTCTCGTTAGTCACACTAGTGTTCCAGCTCCATGTTCCAGTAGAGTGAAGAAAGGTTTCATTTAATAGCAAAATAGCTAAAAGGTCTAAGTGCTATGATCACATATAAGACAACAATATGAAGAGTTAACAACATCTGAGTGAGACATCACAAAGTTCAGGCTTGAATCCATAATCTGCCACAGTCTTTCCTATATTATTTTTGGACAGTCGCTTAGTTCTGTATGATTCAGTTCCCCGGCTGTAAAATAAATGCTGCTTTCCTTGCTTTGTATCTTGAATTATATGCATTTACTGTACTGAAATCCATGGAGCCCAGATCTCATCCAGGACTTTGGAGAATTGTATAAAAGAAATCAATGAGTCTACTCAGACACAGAGGCATGCGCATGTGTAACAAAATCATTCAAATGACTGCTCCCAACCCAGTCACTACTTCCAAAGCCCAGAAGAACAAACACTCTCCTTTTCCTAAAGGCTGTCCAAGCAGTAGACTGCTTAGGCATAAAAGCCATGAAAACACTTGAGGACATGAAGAAAAGAGAGCATTTCCAAGGATGGTGAAAGTTTGGTCATTTTACAGGTTTTAAAATGTTTATATGTGTTGAACTATGGAATATAAATTTGTATTTACCTTGCAACAACTGTGAACTCTCCTTCAGCTTCCTCTTTTGAAACACTGTGTTGCATTACCCACGTGTGCACTGTTGGAATGGATTCTGACTTTAGCGGTGCCTTGTGTCAGAGGGGAAAAAAGCTCATTGTGGGGTCCTTCAGCCCAACTGTCCATCCTATGCAGCCTTTTGGTTTTATGTAGAAGTGACAGCTGTAGAAGGGGAGTGATAAGAGAAGAAAAAGGTCTGATATAGTGCTCAAGATGTGTTTAATATGGCAAAAAGCATATGGTCTTAAATTGTTTTACCATTTTATTTCATAAACCAGAAAAATTAAAGGCCATTGCAGACATGTTGACCCCTCAAACTCATGGAGCATCAGCACATGAGGTGGTGGCACAGATTCACTATCCCACTTCTTGACAGTTTTATCTAAGGCTGGGAGAATGCCTAAACCATGCAGAGTGAGGAGCACTCATTTGTGAATAGGGATGAGAATAACATGACTTTGTTCAACAGGTAAAAGTAAAGCTTTTCAGCTGAAATGCTTTAAGAAATTCAACAGAAAGTTGTCAGGAAAAAAAATATTGGCAAGTTCTAGTCTGACATCCTCTTTGGAACTTAATCTGATTGGGAACAACACTTCATAAGAAATAGTGCTGGATTTTGAGAGCAGGTATCCATGTGTTTACACCTGAGCTGATCTCAGTGCCCTGATCCTGACCTACCTAGTCAGTATCTAAAAATAATATAATCTTTGCAGGTAATTGGTTTTAACAGTAGCATAAATATATAATTAGGTAACAGCTGCCTCTGGATATCATTCTGAGTCCTGTACTGATTGCTCTGAAATCATAAGACCAAAAAAGATCTCAAAAGTTCCTCTAATGCACCTGTCCCCTGCCATCCCACAAGACAGAGATAATGAATATATTACATTTATCAACAATGATTTTTTTTCTAAGCTGTTCCTACTGACCACCAATACCAGAAACTTCATGGCATCACCAGGCAATCTGCTCTAGTCCATTGTTATCATTATTTCTGGAGAAGTTTTCCTAACATCTAAACTCTCCTGTTGTGATTTTGGACCCCAACATGAACTTGTAAAACAGGTAAATGAATCTTTTTCAAAAGCCTTTAATGTACTGTACGATACCTATGTCTAACTACATGTAATGTCTCTTAGACAAGAGAACTTCAGTTTTTCCAATTCCTCCTCATCAGCCAACTTTCCCAGACCTTTGATTATTCCTCTGGACTCCTCCCAGCTTCTTGGAAGAATAGTAGCAAACCTATCTGAGACCTTATCAGTGCTGAGTAGGACCTATAGTGTCTTGAGAGGTAGATGCTTAATAAATTCTTAGTACAAGGACTTGCTTTCTTTATGATACCATGAGGGGTTTTTGTGTTTTTTTTTTTTTGTTCGTTTCAAGTTTGGATTTGGCTTGTGACCTGGCTATAATTAACCAAAGCTTTTCCAAAGTGGTGCCACCTGCTCAATATTTATGCATCCCACACTCATGCAGTTGATTACTTCTGAGCTTAGTCCCCTAGCCGGATTTTATTCATTTTTTACTTTTCTTCTTTTTTTTGACTAGTTCCTCACAGTATAGATGACTTTCTAATTTCCTAATCCAGTCCTGCAGAATAGAATATTTGTAAGTTCTTAGAGCTTCATGTTTTCTGTAAGTTTAATAAGTATACTCTCTACTGCACTGTGCAAGTCATTAATGAGAACACTGAACAGAACTGGAAGCGGGACAGAGAGCTGTGGAATATTACACATCACATTCTTCCAGTTGGGTAGGGGAATGCTGATAATGATACTCTAGATACCAACTAGCTTTTCACTCAGAGGAGTCTCAACTGGTTTAAGCTCTTTTCTCCATTAAAGCACATGCATTTCATCTACCCTTTTCCAGTCCACTCTCAGTGGATTCTCAAAAATACCAAAAGCTAATGGTTCAGGAATGGCTTCAAAATTCAAGAGACCATACACAACCAGGGAATGTCCATTCTGTCTAAGTCCTCTTCCCCTGCTCTAGGCTGAGATCTAACACCTTCACTGATGCTATATACAATTTATTTATTAATCTTTGAAAATTCACATGCAGTCAAAGTCAAAAGATGTCAGAGGATTTAGCTGCACATCCAGCACTTAAGCCTTCTTCTTTAAAAAGAAACTTGAGACCTTACCTACACTTCATGGCTTGACTTGAAATTAGAGCCCTGATTACTCAATCAAAAGGTCAGATGTATCTCAAATACAAAGCCTGGCTCTGGTAATGACTTTGGAAGTTAACTGCACAGTCAGAATAGGTGGTGTCTCAGATAATACAAGTTCTTTTTTCCCCATCCTGATATCCAGGCTCAAAAGATGGGATGCTACTGAAGTACTATTTCACATGTAGTGTTCTCCTGGAATTTGATAGCATTAGTTACCACAAGAGCTAAGAACTTCTGTCTCTCTGAGGATAGCCAAGGAAAGTAATTGAAATTAATTTTAAATCAGGATTAGTTAAGTAAGCAATACTTAAAACTACTTACTGAGACCTAGAGTGGACTAAATCCATTTTCAAAGCCAAGCCAACTTCAGGCAGTTTTCATTCTGAGCAAGGAGGGCTACACAGCTCATACATTGCACATTCACTTCGAATTCAAATGAATTTCTGGACAGTCCCTTTGGGGACAAATTAACACAAAGAAGAGAGTATCATGATGATTTTTTTAAAATTATTTTTATTTTTTTAAAAAACATTTTTAAAAAATGAATGGCTCTGTGATTTAGACTTGGAATGAAATATATTTCTTGTGTTACTTAATCAAACAGTTTCATTTGATCAAGTGAGGACCCAAAAGCAGAGCTGCATAAAAGTGCTTTGAGCAGCACACAGAGGGGAGCTCCATCCCCTGTTCCCAGGCTGTCCTGGCTTCTCACAGCTTAGGACGGCTGGGGAGTAGCTGATGAGGTCTACAAGTTTCAAGGCAGTGTGGTGCTAGTAGCAAACTCTACCTAAAATACAGTTTTGTATTAAAATCAGGCATCAAAAAAGGACAGAGAGAAAGAAAACTAACTAGTTTCATGGCATTTTCACAGCAGAGCAGAGGGAGGGTGGCTGGATTTGAATATATTTGCTCTGAGAAATGCAAAGCATAACTCATTTCAGATTCTTCTCCACCCCACAAAATGCTTTGCATAACTGATGAAGCCACGTTTTCTGCTGACCTTTTGGAAGTAGTTAAGATATTTTTTAACCTATACCTAAAAAGAGATTCAGTAAAAACAGGCAAAGATGGGAGAACTTTACCCACCAAGCTAGACAGCTAGTTCTCTTGCAGCCAAAAAAGGAATTTTTGATATTTTTATGGCCTTCAGTGCAATCCAAAAGCTTGTAGCAAAATCTATGGCATCAAGTAGCATGTCAGGGAAAGAATCATTTCCAAGTGACACTGGAAAATTGCCATTTTATGTAGGGCACAGAGTGGAAAGTCTGCATTTCCCTATAGATCTTCCACACCATTTTCTCAGACAAACCCCATTTTTATATGAAAGTGCTTGGGCAACCTCTGAGCAGAACCAGAAGATTTTTCCCTCAGTCTTCCTAGATTATCACAGATCCCCACACCTCTCATGGGCAGCATCAGATCAACCTCATGGCAGAAGTTTTCCTGCTAGCCTGGTAGCATGACCTGGGTTCAAGGTACAAAATACACAACTGTTCCCAGAATTAGCCTGCATCCCCGCAGCATGTCTCACTCTTAGGGGAGGCAGTGAAATGCTCTGCTCTGGAGAAACTTTAAGGGCTTCATGTCCCTTTGACCCTCCTCCACCTCCACAAGGACTTTATCCCTGACACAGGATGGTCAAGGCCTCATTGACAAACTCCTTTCGCATCTCCTCAGTCTTACACTGCTGACCCAGATCAACACTTGGGTTTGGTTAGGTCTCTATTCAATGAATTTCAAGAGGAGCAGACAGCACTGGAAAGATTTAACACTGTGACTTGAAGCATATCTGAAGGACCCCCTAGTCAGCCAGAAGTGAATCTGCTCCTTAAACAGTCCCTAACACACGGGCAACTACAAAGGCACTCCTTAGCCCTATCACTAGACACTATCAGAACAGAAACTGGAGTAACCGACTTTTAAAAATAGCTAAAAATCACTGAGACAAGCAGAGAATAAAGGGCTTTTTAAACTAATTGTCCCACCCTAACAGAACAGGCCCTTTCCTGTAAGGCTGCTCTCAACCCAGCCCTCCTTCATAAGGTTTTTGAGCTGCAGCAAACTCCGGAGCATGAGGAGACGTTTCCTTTTCTGTAAACCCTGAGGCCACTCATGCTTCTGAAATCCTGCTCTCTGAATCTCACATCCTTTCCTCTTCACACAGGAGAATTGCTCTGGGAAGTTCCCTCTGATAAACATGGTCAGTCCTCCCTGGGGACAACTGATATTCCTCTCCAGCCAAACTGTTCCACCTGACCCAAGAAGGCAAGCAGACAGCTTTGCTCTCTGTTGTGCCCTCCCAGCCCACTGACCACTAGACATTAGCAGAGATGCATAAATAGGGGCTAACAGGAGCTTCAGTCTCACTGTGTGCTTGACAAATAGATCCAGTCATCCCTTCCTGACCCTGCATAGATTCAAGTCCATTAAAGTCCATAACAATATTACCAGTCAAGTGAAAAAAAAAAGCATTTTGCAGAATCCTGAGTACCTCTATCACTCACAGAGTCACAGAATGTTAGGGGTTGGAAGGGACCTCCGAAGATCATCGAGTCCAACCCCCCTTCCAGAGCAGGACAGAACTAGAGTGAAAACTAGACAAAGCTAGAATTCCATAGTGTTAAATGTTGCTTTGGGCTGTCGAGTTGTATTTAGACAGTTTATGCTAGAACCTGTGTATTCCTGAATCTTAGACACTCATCATAAAAAATTCGTTGTCTTTCTCAGGACTTTTCTAACTGTATAATCTAACTCCATATTGCCAGGTAAAATGTTGGCCCTGTAAGTAAATAGATATTTAATGGACTTAATGTTTTAATTTATTGACCAAACATAACTAAAAAGGTCAGAAAAAGGTCCACCCATGGACCTTACTGAAGTTTGAGGATGAGCAGACACTTTCTGGCACTTTGCAGAATCAAGTACTGCTTGAATCTGGATTAAAAGAGCATCCCAACCAAAAAGCAGACAGAAAGCTGCTGAGTGGACAGGTGACTTGCAAGGCAGATTTTGAAAAAGAAGTCTCTTTTGCATCTTGAAATGTTTGAGCCTGTAGAACAGGGAGTTTGGGGATCTGACTGCATTTTTCTGTATTAGCCCCAAAAGTGAAAATTATATGACAAGCACACAAAATATTTTTTATTTTTTAATTCCTTTAGTGAATGCAAATGTCTTTTGTAAGAGTTATTTTCCCTCCAGGCATTTAGAAATACTCCTTTTCTCTTCTTGGGGAGATAGAGCAAAATGGGAAGCATCACATGTATACAAGGAAATGGTTACAGACCTGAGAGAACTCTTTATTCCATCACCTGGGTATTTAGCTTTTAATCAAACTACTGAGATATTGGTAATTGCATCTTCATGACAAGGAGATGTTTCTGCTGTAGCATATGTGTAGCAGTGAGAAGCTATCATCTTGTGACAGTTCTGTTTTACAGTCCTCCCACGGAACTGTTTTCCTTAGTGTTACTGAAGCACTTGAATGGTTTTGCTTTCCCACATCTCAGTACAGCAGGACAACTGTGTGAGTAACTTGAGAATGAAGTTCTCAAGAGTGCTATTTATGCCCATGAGCCCTCCAATGCCTTCTTGCATCTAGGCTGTATTATTTCATTTAGTTTGATTCACAAATAATACAAATATGTGAGAATTTATTCCTCTGCCAACACTTAAAGGAGCTAGTTACAAATAAAATATGCTTTTGTTTGAGAGAACCTGTCATACATAAACTCCTTAGGATGTGGATGGATTTGCAGAGCTCACAAGCAAATTCCTTTCCTTTCCACAGAGAAGTGTCCTCAAACCCATCACCTTGGCCATCAGAGCCAAATGGGTGGACACAGGTGAAGCGTTTGCTTTACCTGAGGATAAATCCCCAAACACTCTGTATGTGAAGCTGAAGGAACAACATGGTTATGCTCTTTTAGGATATAAGACCTCTCCACAGACATGACAGCGCAATCTCCAGCTGCTACAGCAAATGGCTCAGCATCGAGCCCCTGGTGACATCCATCACACAAGAAGCAAGTTATCATGTTTGCTATCAGCTTTGATGGCCAGTCTGACTAAGTCTGATGTTGCCATTATCTAATTTGACATGTCAGAGACAAAAGTGACAGGAGCAAGACCCAAAAGAAATGCATCCAGAAGGCACTGCACCATCCCTGCCTTAGCTCTCCTCCAGCACACCAATGATGCTGCCTGGCTTTCAGGCAGGCCTTCACATTTTGGATCAGAGGGAAATCTTACACATGGCACCATGGCAGTGGCGATAACTGCACGCACATTCAGACAGCCATGCACTAAATCATACGGGAGAATCCTCTAGCCAGGTTTCAACAATAGATGTAAGGTCCTGCCTCCAATTAAGGCATGGGAAGGTGCTTTATTCAACAGTGACACTGATTGCCCTTGAAAGTGTTAGAGACTTTTACCAGGTGTCACCACCACCTTTTGAGTGTTAAAGGTAGGTAAAAGCTCTAGTTTTGCAATTAAATGCATCTGCTTAATGCACTTCAGATCACCAATACAGGCTTCAGTTCCCCCTCATCCCTCAGTTCCCCCTCATCCCAACTCTGTCCTCCTCCCAGACCTCACAGATGTTAACTTCTGTGATTGTCTTGGGACAAAGCTGGTAGCTCTGAAGTTTCTAAACACATTCCCAGGAGCAAAAAAATAGAGAGCCCTAAATTCCTTTTACAGCATAAGCCCACTCATTTTACAAACCAAAGGAAAATAAACCAAAACCCCAAAACCCACAACAGGGAAGGTTTCACCAAATCTCAAAACAGTTTGTGAGTATGAGCCTGGACACCCAACTCACCAGAGGACCCAAATGCAGAAGAAAACTAGCTGAAAATAATAAAAGAAAATGGCTAAGGAAAGAATTGGTGACTCCACAGAGATGACATGGGCACAGCCTCCCACCGCTATCTGAATGTGTCAGCACGCCTGCAGTTATTCCGTCCTCAACAATGTTCATTTATCCAGGACTAAATACAAGATTTCTAAGCTGGATTTGTGAATTCCTGCAGAGGCTTTGATTTCCTGACATGCTGCAGGGAGGCATAACTGGAGTCAAGAGTTACATGCCATGCTCACTTAATCTCCTCTGTAAAATGCTACAAAAAGGAGACCCCACTGAAAAAGGAAAACAATACCAAACCCACAAACAACAAAATTAGAAAACCCAAACAAAACAAACAAGAACAACAAAAACAAAAGCCCCAAACAAACAAAAAAACAACCACAGAACAACAACAAAAAAAATCAAACCCCACAAAACATATGCAAAAGGGAAAAAGCAACAACAAATGCACTTTTCTTTTTTACCTCGTGTGGGAGACTTGTCAGTGTAAGAGGTAGGGCTGGTGGAAGACACTGTTTCTGCCACACAACTAATTACCTTGGGTCCTCTTATCAAGCAAATGGACTGGGATGATACACCAACAAGAGGAAGAATCTAATTGAAGGATACCAGGGGGTGACAGAGATCATCTTGTTAAACTAAATTTGTTAATCTAGTATATATGAGAAAAGGGCAAACGGGAGGGAGAATTCCTCCTTGTTAAACATTTACCAAATGTTGGGTTATTTGAGCTCTGGGGAGAAGTAAATGTATTCACTACTTAAGGCTGGAGCATTTGGTCTTCTCAGTTGGAATTTATCCCTGATTTGAAAGGAACATTTTTTTCCCCACTTGGAAAGGTTAGCAGCCTTTGTCTGTGCAACTGATTTAATATAATGGACCATGATTATTGCTGGATTATTATAATGGCACCTTGTCAGAGTTATAGTTAAAATTTTGGCAGCATTTGTCTCAAACTGCTATTTTACAACTTGGCTGTAAAAGTTTACTTTGGTCTGAAACTTGAGATACAAGATCTCAGTACAGGAGGAGTCTTTTTTTAAGCCAAATTTAAAAAAAAAAAAGCTTAAAAATTCTGCTGGCTAATGTTTAAGTTATGCAAGTATTAAATACAAATTGAAATCTACTGGCTGAAGACACCTGACAGCATTTGCTTGCTCCCAAATGCCTTTGAGTTAAATCAAAATATTTCCAACCCCTTTTATGTAGAAACATGGCTTTCCCACTTTCAGTATTTTGAAGAAAAATGTGGAACAGTAAACCTGCTAGGGTATTAAACACACACACACACACACACACACACACACAAAAAAAAAAAAAAGAGAAACTGTGCCACAAGCACTTTTTTCATCAGGATTACAAGCATGTATTTGTTATTAAGAAAGCAATTGTTTGGGGTTTTTTGTTTTTATTTTGCAATATGTAAATACATAAAAAATTGCTAGTATATTGAGGAAAAATTCATCTTGTTTTAAAAGCCCCTCTGGACATGATAGAGTAAGGCTGTAGGACAAATGAAGCCCAATACTTTATCTTCTACGCAAAGACACTGTTTTCTCCAAATTTCTTGGTTCTTAAAGGCAGGAGGAGCCAAGTGACCACATCAGTTTTTATTTCTACTCCCTCAGATACCAGCTTTTAAGACAAGCCTGTGTAGGTAAGGATACTTCAGCTTGGGATAATCAAGGGGATATTATCAGCAGAGGTCTGCAAAACCAAACAGCACAGGGAAAGGAAATAAAGAACAAAACAACACTACCAAACCCCAAAGGCATTCATCACTGCTTATTGTACAAGAGTTAGAGGAGGAAGAGAACAAGGAGGAAGGCCCTGTGCCATTTGTTGTAATTACTACAGCAGAGTGCAGTACATCAGAAGCCAAAAGCAAGAGGAGTTTCAAAAAAGCTTAGGAAGCTCACGAAGGGCAGGACAGGTGTCTTCTGTCAGCAACTTGGATGTGCCAGGACATCTAACCTTCTTTGAGGAAGTACCCCTTCTGGAGGTGCATTTACTGTAGAGTTTTCCTAGAACAACCCAGGGATTTAGGGATGTGAAGAACAAAACACACTTCTGATGCAAAGCCCTGGCCAGCTCCAGATGTCTTTAGCCTGCAAACTTACAGTCTGAAGCAGTGCTACCAGGAAACGTTCCTGTTCTGTCACAAATACAAGTTTCCAAACTCACAGCATGGAATATAATCCTGCCCCAAATTTATTTTTAGGTTAATCTCCCAGGTGTTTTTTTGAAGCCACACTTCCAATATTGAGACATTTATAGGGCAGAGGTTGATGCAACCACTCTGTCTCAGGACAGGTAGAATCAGGGATCTCTGGGCACTTTTGGGGAACTATGGCATTATTTCCACTCATACTGCACAGCAGGTCTTGAAAAATGTTGGCTGCTCACTGGTGAAGACTTAACCATCCAGGTTTCTGGATAGCAAACAAAAATGTTTTCCCTAAATAAAATAAAATAAATAAATCTCCTTATGGAGAAGTCTTACCATCTGATCCCTGGTGTTCACACTCTTGCTGCACAGAAAAGTACCTGAAGTTGTCTTAGCCCTACTTAATCCCCATCTATCCTGTGCTACACTTTGCAAATGCATGTGTAAGAGGAGAGGTAAATGGTAACAGATTGCTGCGCTAATCCCAAACACGTCTACCTGTGCATCCTGGGTGCTTCGCAAAGTGATGACCAACCTTCATACTGCCCTAGCCTGTGGCTCCTCTACACACCCACATGTACTGGGACGAGCCTGGTCAAGACAAACTCAAAATTAAAGCTAATCAGTAGATTAGCTTTATTTTTTTCTTTAGTAGATTATCAGTAGATCTGCTTAATGACAGTTAACATTTTTTTCATGGAGTACAATGCATTAAAGGCAGCCTATGGCTTCTAATTTGAGTTACATTCATTTTTTAACTTCTTAATCCTGCTTGTAGCGTAGTTTGTAACTTTCTAAGCTGTACTTATCTTATGTGTGTTAAAATATGATGCCATTCTATAAATAGCTACAGGCTTCTTGGCAATGTTGGTGTGATGGCAGATTAATTAAACTGGAAAGCAGAGAGTGTGGGGACTAGATTTATATAATGAAAACAATATATCTGCTAACACAAAGGAAGTGCTGTCACTGTAATAATGCTGATATTAATATTTGGTACAGACAATCTTAAAGTGTATTATTAAGATGGACTAAGAAACAATCAGGACACAGAAATTACCAGAAGAGACTAAAACTGATACTTAACTATTAATACTATGACTCTCACTGCCGTTCAGAAAAATTCACTGGGATCTTATATTTTAATATCCAGCACGTGCAGAGCAGCCCACAGATATCCCATGAGAGCATGAGAGCTCCACAGCAGTTGAGAGAATATCTGGATGTTTGCTGTATCGTGTCCCTAGACAACATCACACCCATCGGGAGCCTATACTAAGTATGGGCTAGAGAAAACAATGAGGGGGAAAAAAAAAAAAAATAAAGTCAACCCCCTCTTTCAGTATTCCAGCAGAATTCCATACAGATAATTTGTTACATGGTTTTATGTTAATGTAGCCCTGTTGACTTCAAAACCAACTCCACATTACATCAAAACCACCCAGTTTGGCCTTACGAACGTTTTTCATTACTTCATAGAAAGTCACAAGTAGAAAATTACCTTTGAGATTTATACAAAACAAAAACAAGGAAAAGGCAGAAAATATGTAAAGCATCTAATTTAAAAAAAATACTAAAAAAAACCTAAATAAAAAAAATCCCCTGTAAATACAAGACAGCCCAGGGCATTTCAATGTTCACGAATGTTAAAACTCATTCAACCTTAACTTAGAAAAAAGGCACCTATTAATTTCCACTTGATACCTTCTGCGTTCCAACTCCTCTCATCCCAGGGCATTGCAGATGATTGAATCACAGAATGTTACTGGTTGGCAAGAACCTCTGAAGATCATTGAGTCCAACCCCCCTGCCAGAGCAGGACAAAACTAGAGCAGGTCACACAGAAATGCATCCAGATGTGTCTTGAAGGTCTCCAGAGAAGGAGACTCCACAATATCTCTGGGGAGTCTATTCCAATGTTCTGCAACCCTTACAGTAAAGAAGTTCTCTGTCATGTTAAGGTGGAACTTCCTGTAACTGAGCTTGAGTCTATTGCTCCTTGTCCTGTCACAGGGAGCAAGTGAAAAGAGGTTGTCCCTGCCTTCTCGGTGCCCAGCCCTCATGTATTTATAGACTTTAATTAGATCCCCTCTCAGTCTTCTGCTCTCCAGATGAAAAAGCCCCAGGTCTCTCAGCCTTTTCTCATAAAGCAGGTGACCCAGCCCCTTCATCATCCTCATAGCCTTCCATTGGACTCTCAAGTAGATCTCTGTCCCTCTTGAACTGGGCAGCCCAGATCTGGACACAATACTCCAGGTGAGGTCTCACAAGGGCAGAGTAGAGGGGGAGAAGATCCTCCCTTGATCTGCTGGCCACACTCTTCTTAATGCACCCCAGGATACCATTGGCCTTCCTGGCCACAAGGGCACATTGCTGTCCCATGGAGAACTTATTGCGCACCAGGACTCCAAGGTCCTTTTCCACAGAGCGGCTCTCTAGTAGATCACCTCCTAACCTGTACTGGTGCATTTTGTTGTTCCTTCCCATGTGCAGGACGCTGCA
The DNA here is from genome assembly GCA_027560015.1 of Chloroceryle amazona. Classification (NCBI taxonomy): domain Eukaryota; kingdom Metazoa; phylum Chordata; class Aves; order Coraciiformes; family Cerylidae; genus Chloroceryle; species Chloroceryle amazona. The sequence goes on from JANHFX010025522.1 coordinate 89,097, forward strand.
CTTGATCTTGTTGAACCTCATTGGGTTCCTCTTTGCCCAGCTCTCCAGTCTGTCCAAATCTTGCTGAATGGCCACATAGCCTTCAGGTGAATCAGCTACTCCTCCCAGTTTCCTGTCATCAGCAAACTTGCTGAGAAGCACTCTGTCCCATCATCAAGGTCACTGATAAAGATGTTGAACAGGACTGGACCCATCACTGATCCCTGAGAGACTCCACTAGTTACAGCTCTCCAGCTGGACTCTGCACCACTCTTTGGACTCTACTGTGTAGTCAGTTCTTCATCCATCTTGCTGCTTGCTCAGGAGGATGTTATGGGAGACTAAGGGAAACAAATAGTAAAACTAAGTTATTTATTAAAATCATAGAATAGAGTCAGAGTGAGATATATACACATGTCAGTGGTCCAAATAAATTAGGGTCATTTTAATCAGTAAATGATGAAAATTTTTACATTTATTATAATATTTTCCACATAACTACTCTGTCTGGTGACATTTTTGCACATACAGTAAATATATGTGACAGTATATAATGTATAGCTAGATATTTGACCATTGTTAAATGCTGCAGTAGTTTGAATACATTTACAGACTGTCAAATATTTTAGACTTTCAAGTGATGCATTTTAAAACACAGTAGAATGAAGATAATTTACAGAGGGAAAGAGAGAATCTGCTCTTGGCTATTAATAAGTAACCTTAGCCTCCCAACAGGTCTGAGAGTACCATACCACATCTTCATTACCTTTAAAAGCATGAGCCATGTTAGGAAGTAACAGAGGTGGAAAGATGCTTATAGGACCAGGCTATCTGTATAAATCAGTACAGAGCTATTGATCAAGTTATACTAATCTGCACCAGCTGAGAACCTGGCCAGGTTTCTTAAATCCCAGCTCCTGTAGAATATGAGCTGACACGAGAAAAGGAACGTGACCAGTGATGTTTGAATTTTTAGGACTACCTTCAGTCTGGCACTTGGTGTTTTTATTTCACTGAATACATTTAACATGAAATTAGCACAGAAAAAAAAGTTTATAGGGAGAGAATACAGAAGGTAGACCCTGTCCAGCTTCACCTACTTCAATGCAACTCTTGTCTCTATTCTCCTCCACAGCAAGACCTCACCCTTCAAACCCATGCCTCTTAATTCAAAACCTTGCCCCTCCAGGCTGCAGCAGCCTCATCTCTTGACCTCATTCCCTATTCCCCATCTTTCTGGCCAGAGTCCAATGCCTTGGCCCCTTGCCAAGTCCTCCCCAGAGCTCATAATCTCTCCATTCCTTCTCTCCTACTTTCCTGGTCCCTCACCTTTCCAACAAAGGTCCAGGCTTCTGGTCTCACATTGCCTGCCCTGCTATTCTCCTCTACATCCAAATCAGATAGGCTTCAAGACTGATCAGGCAAATAAAAACCAAAAGTAATAATAAAATAATAATAAAAAATATTAAACCCCCCCACAAGTAACACAGATGTCGGCTTCCTAGCACGACTGTTCACCATCCTCTAAAAGCCCTGAACAAATGGGCAGTGTGTGGAAAGCTCATCTTCACCTTCCACCCTGCAGCACTCCTGTCCTAGGGCTCAGGGCAGACTCAGACAGGCTCTGTGGGCAGAGCATCTTATGTGCCACTAGAATCCAACTCCATCCTCTGAATATGCATGAGCCAAGTTGGTTAAAAGCCTGAAAGATCTGCCAACTTTGCATGGATTTTGACAGGAACTGCAAAAGGCATACCCTTGAAACAAAAGCCATTTTGTTGCCAGCTTTCATGCCACTGCTCCAAAGCATGGGTGTGCCATGCAGTTTTAAATATCACGAGAACTTAGTTTGTTTGGTTTTGTTTTTCTTTTTTTTATATATTTATTACTATTATTTATTTCTATTATTTCAAAACACTGTTATACCAGCCTTCCCCTGCCCTGCTCCATCCCCTAGCCCTATTTTTTTCAGTGAAAAGTAGATACCATGAGTGAAAAGCATGTTACCAAAATGATTAAATTTTGGCATGTGAAGACACATGTGTCTGAAAACAGGATCTCCTAAAGGTCTCTTGTTTGTGTAGTGCTCTTCCAGTCATAGTTTCTCACAGCTAGCTCCACTCCCCACAGCAAGGTCACTTCCAGCAATCTCGAGATGGAGCAGTTTCAGGGAGGTGCAGGTTTCTCCTGGTGTGGCAAAGTGCTCAGCTTTTTCCGGGGAGGGGGGAAGACTTTTACTTGAAAATCAGTTCCAGGAAAAGGGATGAACAGAAATATGAAACCAGCACATCTAGTATTTGTTAATGGCTTGATTTAAATTTTTGTGGGGTGCTTTAAGTCCAGGATAGGTTCTGGACACATGGAATAAAATAGATATAAATACAGTATCCCCCCCCCATTGGATACAAGCAATGACCAACAAGTTGCCTACAGAGCTTAAGGAAAGAAACAGATGTAGACACTTTTATAGGCTCACTAAGAACACTGGTTAAGCATTAAAAAAGAAACAGCCAAACACAAACAGTCATGTATGCATGTCTAAAACTTCTGTTTTGAGCCAAGAGCCAAGCCAGCCTCCAAGCTACTGGAGATATCATCCTGGTTCTCACCTTCTCCAGGGGAACACTGGCCAGGAAGCACCTGTTTGAGGTCTGTGTTGTATCCCAAAAGGCAGCCCAGCACACCACAGTCTGTGCTTCTCATCTATTTATTATAAATGCTGCAAGCTCCAGCTTCTGTCAGTTGTAGCCACTAGTGGATTCAACAAAACTTTGTTCTTCTGCTTCTTGCAGCTGATAGGGAAGCCAGGACCTGATGAGCCACAGCCACCCTTTTCTTTTCCCTTTGGTGCAAGGCACAGTATGAGGCAGACGATCATTAAAATCCAATGCTCACATTTGAACTGCTAAACGCACCCAGAGGAGATCTAAGAAACTTCCCAGTTTGGTTTTCTGTCCCTGAACTGAGACTTCAAACTATTTCAGGCAGTCAAGACATCTTCTCAGCCAATTACACAATGTGCTGCATGGTTCAGGAAGACAGAAACTCAGTTCAGATGATGGAAAACTATGCAAATAGTTCCCTTTATGGTATACTGCAGAAAGCTCTGCATACAGGTAGTGTATATAGCCAGGCTGGAAGCTTTATGAATGCTAATTATTAATGATTTCATCATTACAGACAACACACGCAAGAAATGAGGAGCTATGTGAAACACAAGGCTCCAGTTTTGGAGGTTCTGGGCTTTACTCCAGATTTCCTGGTTAGTGCCTACCCCGTACCAGGCTGAAACAAAACAAATCCCTAAAAAGGAACTCTCTGGTCTCAAGCATCCATACCAAGACAGAGGTCAGTTTAGATGAGACTCGGTGAGTGCTGGGATGCACATCTGCTCCAGCACCCCACCAAGATCCTCCCCTGGAGAGTTAATGCAGTCTTAGGCCAGGTGCTTGCTCCATCAGGAGAGCTTCCCTGCCACTTATTTCCCCGCTGCCAAAGCCCTTGCAGGGTACACACATAAACTAGTCCCCCAAAGAAGGAATTTAATTAAGGAGACCCAGAATCAAGGTTTTTACTATAGGCACAACCCTGCCAGATGCTAAATGCTGCCTCTTTGCTTGACGAATGCTGCCAACTGATAGCCCTGAAAGATGAAATCCCATCGCTACCTTAAGCCAAGATGAAAAATTAACAGGAAGCCTAGATTCACCAGCCCTATTTCATATATGAATCCTTACCAGTTGATCTGGTTTTATTTGCAAGTAAACTGTACCAAAAGTATAATTTCCTGTCAATAAGATGCAACCCTGTTATTCAAGAATCAATAGATCAGCATCCCTTTCTTTTTAGGACATGGCTGAGTGTTACAGAATAAAGGCTTCCTTTAAACTTGTTGACTTGAATTCCTCTGCTGACAAACTTATGCACATCCACCCCCCACTCGTATGAGTAAGAGGAATGGTAATCATTTCCCCCGAGAACAATAATTTTGAAATAAATTTCAGAAGTCGCACAATTTAACAAATTAAGCTGAGACCCAAGGACATTAAATGCAGTTAACTTCTTTGAAGATAGTGGTATCAAAAAGTATTTCCAATATCCCTTTAAACACTTACACTTTGAAAGGATGAGTGCAGCGTTCTTGACAAAACTCTTCATTCATGTCTTTAAAGGCTCAAGAATCTCAAATTGACTCTAGGGAAAAAATATTTCCAACTAGTAAATCACACATGCATGTCTTTCCTAGCACTTTTTTTGAATTTTCTACTGTTTTTAATCAATAGGACTGTAATATCAGTATCAATAGCAGTATCCCATTCAAAGCAGCAACATTTTTCCTTGCACAACTCAGACTTTGTTTTTTTTTTCCCCATATATTAAATGACATTTTTCACATCTTCCTATTAGTTGGCACTGTGAGGGTCTTGTTATAGTTACCTTATGAAAGACACCAAACTGCTGAAAAATGGCTAAAAGTACAGTTTTCCTTAGGAAAATAACATCAGTACCCTGCCAACATACAGTCTGGATTTTACAACTGTTAAGGGATTTCTGTGTATCTGGGAGCTTCTGCTGAAATAGAAGTTTTGGTTTTCTTTTTCTGTGACATGGGGAGGAACATATTAAACCCTTAAAAAGATCCTTCCCTTCATCAATTTTTCCTTCTCCTTTTGCTATGATAAATATCATCTCGGAGACAGTGATACACAGAAATGTTGAGGATTAATAGCACATTTCCAACACTAATATTAAACATATCCATTAGACTTTTTTTTCAAAGCTTTCATTGTCGTCCCCCCATCTCAACCCCGAATCACTTAATAACTGTTAAGTCACCTTCAAAGAATTTGCAAATCCTTTGAAAGACTATACAAAACAAAAAACAACAACAAGAAAAAGACTTGAACACCTTCCTGACAGTTGCAGGTAATGCATAATAATTCCTGAAAGCACACAGAGATACAGCTGTCTATTGCCAAGTTACCACCTCCTACCCTGAAAACACTCTCAACCAAGTCAGTTTTACAAGCCTGCTTTTGTCCCTTATGTTACAGTGACATTGGGTATGAACGACAAGAATTACCCCCCCCCTTTTTTTTTTAAGATAACTTACATATGTTTCATTTTTAGAGGATAGTCTTCTGCAATTCTTTTGCAGACGGCTTTGGTTTGCAACAACAACAATCCTTCTTTCTCCCCAGAAAGGCAATGGATATTTTCACTGCCTAATTTCTTACTTACAGATTTGATTTGGTGGAGCTATTGAATAGGAAGGCTTCTGCCTACCTGGCATAGGTGTTTCCATTTTGTGACAATGTGGCCATAAATTGTCAGTAATAAGCCTTTAGGAACAAAGTGTTCCTTCCTGAGTAGCATCAATTACTAAAAAAAATAAATCTTTAAAAACATCCAAATTTTAACTCGCTCCAAACCCCTTAAGGTGCACATGACAGAGTGATGCTATTGCCCAACCACCTAAAAACAAAGACTACTAGTGTATGAAAAAAAAGAATTATTTATCTTTTAAGAGTTCAGAGTGCCAAAGTTTTGCACAATTAAAACATTTTCTGAATCTTGCTAGTGGCCCAGAGGTTAACTACTTTTCTTTGCTAGTATAGACCATAAAAGTGAGCAGAAGTGAGTTTATTCTATGAAAGGCCATGAAAAAAACCAAACCAAAACAAACAAACAAAAAAACCCAGCAGAAGTTCATTTATGCTTGCAAATCCTTTCAGGTCTAAAGAACCAGCAAGATAATAAATTGTTTTTGCTGAAAACAGGAAGTTTGGCAGGGAAGCAAAAGGACAGCTGAACTTTGGCTAGACAATGCAAAACACTGTGTTCTACTTTGAAAGTATTTAAAAAAAGTATTAATAAAATAAAGTGCTTCAAATACTTAGTAAGCTAAAGGAACAGTAAAGGCATCTGGCAGTGGTAGTTTGTTGCCAAACTTGCGGTTGTGTTGTGTTGGCTTACAGGCTGGTTTGACAGTTTGCAGTCACTTTCATCAAGCACAGCTGAAAACCACATTTATAAAGCATCACATGTTGCCAAAGCTAGAAAAGTCTCAAGGAATCTTTTCTTTCTTCCTTTCACCTGACCAGACCAAAGGAATAAATAAGGAAGTGTCATTCATAACATTCTAGTATATAAAGGGAGACAACAAAATTCTGAGTCTCAAGACTAAGTCCCTACCAGGTTTGACAGTTTGAAGGCTAAACTATGCCCATGTAGTACCTGACAGGGCAACACGACACCCCTGTCTCATGCTGTCTTCTTGCCACTCCTCATCATCAGGCCATTAGTGGGACTGTCTGTCAGGAAAGCACATCATTCAGCACAAAATGTAACTCAAACAAAACAGTTTCTAGGACAGCTGTGTGAAATCATGTTTCTTTAAAAAGAATGTATGCTCACAATACATCCATCCTGGGCACCCTTAGGAACTAAGACAGGCTCTAGCCTTTCAGAGAGATTTCAACTGGGTTATGGGACATGACCACCTGCTATAGCCTGGGAGCAAAGCCAGTGATTAGGCCTGTGGTAGGCTCCATCACTGTCCTCTTTTTGTTGATACAGTGGCATTTTCTGGCACAGGTCTGGTCTGGGTGGATTAGCTCCCTCTTTCTAGGGCCAAGCAGGGTTTAGGGGTTACCACAGCCCAGAGATTGCTCCTAGGAAGCTGTTCAAGCATTGATGACTGCTTTTAGGATGAAAGATTTTAGACCAAAGAGATTTAGACCAAAAAGATTTTAGACCAAGTTGTACCATGACATTTGCCCAAAGGAACAGAGAACAAATCTCTAACCACTTTGCTAACACTAATCTACCAAATGACATAAAGTGTCCCTTCCACAACTATATTCATGAGAATGCAGGTTTTAGGCAAGCAACTTAAATACATTAAGGTTTTGCTTGTTTGTTTTTGGATAGAACTGGCCACAATTAACCTGAGAGCTTCCCCTCCCAAAATATTGGATTAGGGTTTTTCCCCTTTCTTTTGCCTTTTTTTTCCCCCCTCTCCTCTCTCCCCATCATATTTATTATGAAAATTCAGATCACAAGAGTTTTCTGGATCCCTTGGGCCAACCAAAACATGAACATTATCAACACCATAAATATTATCTTCTGAGGCTGCTGATGCTAAAATGACATGATCATAGACGGATTTTTTCACAAGATGCATTACTATTGTTACATGGAGTCTTAACACCCAACTTTACCAACAGAGATGATTTCAACTGTATCTGTTTCTTTTAATCCTGAACAAAGACCTCACCACAAAGTCCTAAAACAGAGCATGTGAGAAAGCTAGCTCAAATCTTTCTCTTACTTCACTTCCCTGCCACAATTAGTCATTGAATTTAATGGCAGGATCCCTCGTTTACCCCTGCAGGAGCACAGATGAATATGTATCATGCAGAAAGCTAGAATGCAAAGCTCCTGAGAAGTTTTAATAATTAGCAAGGTTGCCAATAAGCAGAGGAAAAAAATTCTGTCTGTATTTTAGAGTGTGCACTTTGGGGACACAAGTATTACTCTTTTACAAGGACTTCAGACAGAACCCTGATATTTTCAGCCCCTCTGAAAACCTAGACCAGGTATTTCATATTTAGCTCCCTCAGCATCTGCTCTTTAACAGTAACACTGATGACAATAACAATACCCGTACCTTACAAGAGAGCACTTGTGATCTGTCAAAAACAAAAGCAAAGGAGACAAAACATTTCTCATTTAGAAACTGAAGTATGGAAAAATGAAATCACTTACCCCAGAACCATTCAGCTGAAGCAGCAGCAGAGACAGAAGAAGCCAGAGTCCCTGTGCATATATCCAATGTAAGCCTTTAACACTCTGCTCTGCACCTTGAACTTCAGTGGAGTAAGTAATACTATGCTTGCCTCTCTGATGGATCTGGGCTGAACTTTCATTATAATCTGGAAGCACTTCAAAAGCTGTGAATTGAAAAGCACTGTATAAATGCAAAGCATGATTATTATTCAACAGATATTGGAAAAATTACTGCAGTTTGCATTCGTTTGTCTGCATTTGTGGGACCTATGTTGTTTCAACACTTGAACAGCTTTTGATAATGACACCATCTGTTAATTCTCACCCCTCACTAAACTGGAACAAGTGGGGGAATTGTTAGACTTCAGTTCTACAGATCCCAATATCACAAACAAATCTGAACCCAGGGTCAGTGAGAGACATTACCAACAATGTGAGGCAGCAACCAGACAGGCACAACTTCCAGACCAAGCAGAATGAAAAGGATAGGACCATCAGGAACAGCACAATTCTCAGCAAGCTCCCTGGAATAAGCCCTTTGTTAAATTATGCTCCTTTCCTGACCCTACTTAAGTGAACATCAGTAACTCAGAGGTCACTCAGATTGGTGGAGCAGCAGTTGGTGGGATATTTCAGTTCTCATCTGAGATGTCTACCAGGTGGTATGGACACCTGGGTACAAGTTAAAGGTTCTCCAGTTGTAACAAGCTTCAGGTAGGCATAGCTCTGAGGGTGTCTACTTGGAGGAACCACCCCTACAGCCAGAGACTTGTTCAACTAACATTGCTAGATTAGGGGCCAAGCTGGTGTAAAAGACTATGATTTCATATGCAGAACACATGCATTACCTGCAAAAATACCAACTGTGAAACAGAAGGAGGACCGTGGGCATGTATTATTAATATGTTTTAAAGTAAAATAAGATTTTTATAATGAACCTGTTGGTCGCCCCCTCCATTTTCCTTAAATACTGATATCCTTCTCCCTCTGCTCTAAGATGTGCTCTTCCTCTGTCTTTGTGCAGGTTATATGAGAATTTATTTAATACAGTTGTACCTGCAAAAGGGTCAGATTATGTTGCATGCAGATTACATGGTGAAAATACACAGCCCATGGTTTCTAAACTAATCTTTGCATATGCCATAAAAGATCCCTTAGTTTTCCTACAAACTTTTCCATCCACTCTTTCTGAATTTGTCTCGATAATTTCAATCTTTTCTCAGTGAATTAAATCCCAAACAGTTGATACCTTTTATTTCATGAAGACTTCTTATTAAAAGGATAGACATTACTACAAATGCAAGCTGTGGTACCTATATCACTACACAAGGCAACAGAGAACTTGCTGTTATCATATATCAATGTTCAGGATGCATCTATGAAAACCTCAGCCCTCCATATTCCAAGTTGCACTTGTCTAGCAGTACCCTTGGTGGAGCTCTTCATATTAAACTTGTTTGGTATTCATCATCAGTGCGATACCTAATTACCTCGTGCACCCAGGAAGGAAAGAGGTTTCCCACCTGCCATTAGCAGAATTTCCCATTGACTTCAGTGAGCTTATAAGAAGATTCGTGTAGAGCAGGGAATTAGGTTGCTCTCCGTTTACAGACAGAGACCTGAAGATACGTTCTTGGCACAGTGGCATGATATAATGCTCTTAAAACCCTACATTTGGTAACAACAGAAGCAGCACAGTCATCTGAGCGCGATGCTTTGCCTGATCTAACATATCAAGCATTTCAAGTTATCACGGATATCATGTACTGAGGCACGAAAGAATGTGCTTGTCCTGAAGTTGCGCAAAACATCAGTGGCAAGCTCAGGCAGAAGTCAAGGTTCTCTAAACTCTACTTCTTATACCTCAACTAGAAGGAAACCCAGTGTGAGCTTTCCTCTCCAGACATATCACTGTTGTAGTTCGATAGTGAGAATGAACTTCACAAACAAGACCTGCTTTCTCAGCTCATTGTACTGGGTGTCATGGTGGACCACAGCCATTTCCCATAGACTTTTGTTTGAGAGGAGACACAGAACTGGCAGAGTCTAGACAACAGGCTGTTGTACATGGTTCCTGGAGTTAGCCAGAAACAACTATCTGGGATCTAAGAACAAGGCAGCGACTTTCTCTGCTGCTGAAATGCTGTTTCCTCATTAACCAGCAACATATGAGACTGCACTGTGAAAATGAACCTACTGGTAGCCCCAGAAAAGTCAGGTAAAGAACTTCAACCTAAAAGGTAGTGTCATGCTATCGTGATGGGGTGAGAAAGGTGTCCAACATGCAAAATCTGACTGACAAAACCTCCCAGTCCTTGCTCCTCAGTCCTACTGACTGTGACTATTTGAAACACATTATAGTCAGCTCACAGTGACTTAAATTAACTTGTTGCTGTTATTAAGGAGCAGTTATTCCTGAAAAGGAAGCAGAATGGGCATTATAGGCACATTGGTGACATTACAGGAACAGTGGTGACATCACTACAGGCCAGTGAAGACCCCTGAATTCAGGCCAGCTTTCTAAAAACCTTCATGTCATTGTTTTACAAAAAGCATTTGATAAGATTGCTGCCTTCTCAGATGTGATCTTATCCTTGACCCCAAACGGCACTTCTAGGAACAGCTCCCTCAGGTTTACTTTTATCAGATCATAAAGTACATCATATTCCCTTGCCTATGAGATGTGCTAAAACTTGTATCATTTGTAACTGGAAATCCTATAAAGCTGCCTGACATTTTTGTTCACAAAAAATTGAAGTCAAAGTTGGAATGGATGAGAAAGAACCTTCCAAGATTAAAAAAGTGTGTGTTTGGTGGAGGAGACTACATTCTGAAGCACTTTTCCCTAAATATAGTAAGGACTAAATTTTTTTTGGTCAAAACAGCAGAGCTTTACCCCTTCTCAGATTATTTAACACATGGTCCCTGTCTGACTTGTCTGACTGATGTTACAAATACATGGTATATGCTATATTAAATATGTTGTTTTCCTCAGCCCTGCCTTGAGTAAACTCATTTTAAAGAGTATTGATGTTAAACTGTTTAAAAAAAAACTATTTTAAAATGCATGTAAACTGAGATCATCATACAAGTGCCTGGAAAACACCCCTCACCATACCACAAAACAAGTAAAACTTGAATCACAGAATCATAGATTTTGTATATATTTGGATTCTATATTTGGAAACATAGGCACTTTACCACCTTGTGTAATGATTTCAAAGTAAGCCTATGGTAAGACTGCCATTTTCCACAGAGAAACCAGCGTGGTGTGCAAACACTCCAGCATCCTAGGTGCACTTGTGGAGCTACTCTTTGTTCTGCAGATCTGCAAACTAAGTATGAGGCATTAAATGACTTGCCCAAAAAATCCAGAGTCTCCTTTTTCGAAGGCTTCCAAAACCCACCTGGATGCATTCCTGTGCAACCTGCTCTGGGTCACCCTGCTTGGGCAGACCTCTGATCCCCAGAGGTCCCTTCCAAGCCCTACCAGTCTGTGATTCTGAGTGAGCCTGCTTCACAGTCAGATTTTCACAGGCAGAGAGAAGTCCCATACTACCATGCAGTGTGAATCTAAACAAGCAAGCAGGTCGGAGGATGTCAAAAATAGGGGCTGGGAAGACTTGAGTCACAGCTGGCATGGGCCAGCATGTACACTGAATGGGCAGAGAAGAAGCTGAAGCTAAATATACTCCAACTCCTTGTAGACTCAGTGCTGGCAGTGGGCCAGACTGCAGCAGTAATGGCTGGGAGTAGGTTTCAAGTGCTCTCCTGTGCCAGCCAGTCAGCTCTGCCTTAAATTAACCCAGCTGACTTTAGGCTGAAACAGATGATGGGCCCTCATAAACTCAATTACACCAGTTCAGCCACAAGTGTCAAAGGCTCTAGATGAAGTGTGGTGCTTTACAAATATCTCGAATCTCCACTGTCTTCCCTACAGTGACTGTTGACAGTGACCTCAATTCTTGAATCTGTCTGAAACACAAAGCTTCTGTTTAACCTAAGAAGTTTCATTTTCAAGGGCCTTTACCTAAAACTGCTGCATAGACGATGAAAAGAGTCTTTCTAAGACCATTTCTCCACTGGATGTTAACATGTAGCAACAGATTCACTCAGGATGTTCCTGTAGATCTCTTTCCTGTTCGGGCCATCCATTTCTTTGGTCTCCATTTATTACACTCTCTGATCTTTCCAACTGCAAGGAGCCACAATACTGCTTTACTGGAGACTTGTTTAAGTCCTGATATAAAATGATGTTCATATACACTGTTAACAATTCCACTATAATCCAGACATTTAGTATTAAATTAATTTGGTTAAAATAAAAACTCTGGGCCTGTAGCAGTATGTACATATACATGGTTACAAATACAATTCAGCTGCTAATTTTACATGTTGAGCTTACATTTTCTATAACAGAATATTTAAGTGGTTTTGACTTCACAGTGAGATTTTTTAAAAAAAAACAAACACCAATCTAAAATAGAAAAAGACATCAGCACCTGATAGTATCGACTGGCCTCAATCACTCAGATGAGTACTAAGATAAGTATCTTCACTGTGGACTGACAAGGGCCGATACAGATTTTCCCACAGAGAAATAACCTCAATAACACCATCTCATGCAGCTGTAACCTAAGACCAAGCTTTCATTTTAACCTGCATTTCTAATGCTTACCCCTTAAATATCAGAAGAGTCAGATCAAGCATTGCCCGAGGCTGAGCCAAAGCAGAGTAAAACACAGGCCTGTAGTCTGCTCCTGTAGCTGAAGCTGGTGGAGGCTTCAGACAGCAGTTTATTTGGTCTGTGGAACCTAATGAGCACTAAGTACTTTGATAGTCTTGCCACCTCTTTTTTTTTTTTTTTTCTATACTTCTTCAGAAATCGAGCTTTCCCGAAAAGTCACCTTTGAGTCTGGTATCATAGCTGGGGCTGGACCAGTAGCTGAACTTGCTAGAGCTGTGTCCTGGTAGTTGAAGTAAAAGCCCTCCCACATGTCATCACAAAATATATGACCTTACCACTCCTCCCTTGGTTCTGGCACTGACTGTTAATGCTATTTGCAGCTAGTGAAGTTTCCTCGGTCCTCTCTGCTGCTGTCTCTCTCAGCTTCTTCTGCTTTTGTTTTCCAGTTGCAGCAAAAAATACACAAACCTCATTTTCTGCCAACGCTGAGATGAGCAAACACCAGAAAACAATGTGAAAGATAACAAAGCAGAGAAGTTTGTGTTAGAGTTATACTTGTAGTTCAGGGTCCATCAAAAGTTGCAGGAATTTATCTGGGTATCAATGAGAAGATGCCACTTGCTACTGTAGGATCTGGACAAATCAGCTAAGAAAATATGGCCCTCAACAGCTCAGATTTATCTCAGATTTTACTGACAGGGAGAACGGAGAGTCACAGAAGCCACAGGACGAGCCCACGATTGTGAAGAAAGTCAGCAGTAGGCCTACATCTGCTGGCTTGCTGCCATCTTCTCAAGCTTCCTGTTACTGAGGGGTGGAGAGCTGGAGAACTGGGACATTTTAGGCCAGGTAGCCCTTTTTCCATCAGGAGTGAGGTTATCAGGCAGGACTGGAGAGATGTGGGGCTGTAGTAACCTCCCCTCTGCCTTGGAGCAGTCCCTCTGTCAGAGCATGAGCTCCCCTTGCTCTTGCACAGCCCTATGTGAAAGGCATCATCTGGAAGCAATTAGAGATTTTTTTTTTTTTGGTGTGTGTGTTGTTTGTTTGTTTGGTTGGTTTGTTTGTTTGTTTCTTTCTTTCTTTTGTTCCATTGTTGCCTGACAACTTCAGCAGATGCACATGAAGTTGTCCTCCTCAGCTTCTAAAGAACTTTGCTTATTGTTAATGATTTAAATGTTGAAAGTATTAAAGCTAATTGAACTCACTGCTCAGAGAACTGTCTGAGGTCAACTGTCGTATATGGTAACACTGTTTGGGTAAAGGGACTTTTGGGGTAGTTTAGAAATCTTTAGAAAAGTGCTCATGCCTGTCCACAGTCAGTCCTGTACTTGTCAGTCCTACTTGTCATTACTAATGTTATTTTTTAGGTTGGACAAACAGGTGGAGATACTTTGAAGAACTCCTCAAGGAATGGCTGGATGAACTATATCTGGAGTTAGTGCTGAAAGTGGTGACATGAGATGCTACTCAGCTGGCCAGATTTTAAGCACTTTGCTTTAGGTGATTAACCTGGGACTGTCTTCATGGTCCCTAGAGGGGTAAGAGAAGAGATGGAGGGATGGTGAAGGGGTAGAGTAAAAAAAAGATATGCTCTTCTATAGGGCAATTCAGATACATAACTTAATACTGTAATTGCCTTCCAGAGGGACTGACTGTCTCCTTGTCAACTTTATGAGAAACCTAGAGAAATTATCTTCTAAACATAGCTATTGAGAATATCCTCTCAGTGTCACACTGAGAAAGGGTCTCAGATTGTAAATGAAAAGAGGACTTTTGATTTGTAAGGTGCTGTTCTTTACTTGAATCCTGATGAGGACTCAGCCCAGTATAACTAAAACCCTAACGCTCCTTGTTGAACAAATTTATCTTGACTGCCATGCTTTTTTTTTCTGGGAGAAAGAAGGAAAGGAAGAAGTGGTTGGTGGCTGTCAATGGTGTAGCGGCAGCAGAGGGCTTGTCCCTAAAGTGGTCCTTGGCTGCTGTAAATCCAGAGCAAGTGACACCACATCAGGACCCGACCAAAGATGTTCACAGTGCTGTGTGGGCACCTCCTACATGCACAAATAGACTATATTCCATAGCACCAAACTAGAGATGTTGGGGTTACAAGACCTTTTGTTGCTACCTGGAAGAAGCAACCTGCTAGAAATAAAGGGCAGGTACTGTTGACTTCATAGAAGGGTGACTTCTCTTTAAAGTGTGCTGAGGAATGGGAGCATTGCGCACATCCAGGCACACTTTGCAGTCAAAGACTGAAAAGAAGAAAAAAAGAGACCATTGCAAGGAAGGCTCACTCTTTCTCATCTGCCAGGTCTAAGGCAGAATGACACTTCTGTTTTGTAGGAGGAAAGGAAGTCTTCTGGAAGCATGATTCTGGAAGTTTATAAGGAGGTGTGCTGCTGTTGGAGACGTTATCATGGTATCACAGGCAGCCAGGCTCTAAAGGAGACTGTAGTTATGGTATGTCCAAGATGTCTTGTTGTTAATTATCTAGCCAATCTTCTGGGAGATGACAGGAAACCTCTAGATGGCAAAATCCATGCGCTAAACATACTCATATCCTTTCACATCCTTGCACAGGCTTTACAAACAACAACATTTGAGCCTCCACCATGCTTTGAACTACAGGCAAAAGGCTTAGATTCCCAGCAGCACAGGACATGATCACGAATGACTCAGTCTTACCTTCTGGGTCACAAACTTTGTGATCAAAACAGTGAATTACTATCAAAGGGATACAAACAGTCCAAAGCAGCTGCAGGGCTCTTCTGGGGGAAAACAAAGGTCTTGCATTTGTCCTCCACTTATATCAGAATGGGAAAAACCTGATGACCTAAGAAGCAGAGTCATTTTTAATACCTGCTCCTTTCTCCCCATACCTGGAGGGTTAGACTCCTGCATGCCTCATCTCACTGGTTATCATTATTATGTCATCCAGATCAATCATTTCAAGCTCATTGGGTTGTAAATGAAACTTTGATCATTCGTTACACTTTGTTAGTATTTATCAGAGCCAGGACTCTGTTAATCGGAAACAGCAGTACTCAAAACCCAAGGAAACCTGGGCTCAAAGAGCACTTAGTACAAGTTGGAGGGGTGGCATTTGGTTTTGTTTGTTTTCTAAATTGTTTACATCTAAAAATTTCCAAACTGCTGTAGGATACAGCCCCAAAAGGTAAGAGGAAATTTTCAGTCTCTCAAGACAGGCACTGCGAGAGCAAAACACAAAGTGCCTGCTGGTTGCTGGAAGCCCATTGCTGCTCCAGCAGATCAGAAACAAGCACAGGGGAGGGAGTTCTCCGCTGGCAAAAACACCCCTCTTTCATGTGAAAGTAAACATATGGCTCCTGGGGCTGATCCACAGTGCACTGAAGTCATTGAAACCAATTGGCCTAATTCATCAAGTGCTCTGGAGCAGGTCTTTCACCGGTTTTAAGTCCTTATATGCACTGGCTGCAGTTTATATTGCATTTAGGACCAAGCAAAAGTGCTACTTCTCAATTCCAAGCCCAGGACCTGAAAGAAGGGCCATGCTTCAAACGCTCTCCTTAGCAACGACAAGCAAAAATTCTTTAGCACCATCTAGCTAACGTTGAAGGTAACCCACATTGACACTGCTTACAAATCTGCTCTGCCACTGACACTCTCTGGCTAGTTGAGTATGCAGACTTCAAAAGCCAAAGAGCTAGGTGCTGCATGCTGATGAGGAGAAGGAGAGGATGCATTTAGCGAAGCACCCTGAGCGCAGAGCATGCTTTTCACATAAGCCAGACAGGGCACTGATTATTGGCCATGGGCAGTGCAAGTGCAAATTTCATTCAGTTTACACAGTGCCTTGTTCAGCAATCTGAGAAACCGCAACAGTGGGATATGGGAAGGGTTAAGAGCACCTTTTTTTTCCTGAAATGTTAGGGAGAAGACAGGTAAGAAAAACGCTATGGAAGCAAAACTTAGCGCAGGAAAATTTGGTAAAGCTGGATAAAGGGCTATGAAATTAATGGGAGGTGCCAGGAAAATCTTTGAGAGAATAGTCAGAAGCAGTCAATCAAAATCTTTCACAAGTTCATGCAATACTTGCTGAAATGTTCCCATAGAAAAGAAAACTACTATAGGGTGAACAGTTCAAAACAGTCCAGTATTTTGGAGTGAAAGAGCTTGAATTTTCCTTTTCTTTCTTAAGATTTTATAATGTTGTATTATTGTATAAAATGTAAAAAAAACCCCAACAAACAACCAAGAAACAAAACAGAGCAACTCAGAAAACCGAGTTAGCAATCTACCTTGACATTTTTCTAAAAGGAGCATTTGAGAGGCCACTTAATAAACCCATTTGTTGTTCAAATTTGAAACTGATGGATAATACATTTCAGAATCAAGCCAAATATTAAAAACTAAAGAAAAGGAATTTTCTTCCCACAAAGTTCACTGAAAAAATTCCAAAACTTCCTTTTTTTTTTCTTTTCCCTTTGAAATTTTGGTAAGAAGTCAGTGAAGCTGATGTTGGAACTGCCTGCAGGATAAGGCACAATCATCTAACGAACTATTTGACTTGGGAACCTATCTTTTCTCACTATGAATTTACCTAAACTACTGTTTAACATAGGACTGCATCACTGTCAGAAAAGAGCACCTCTCCACCTTGGCTTTGTTAGGAAAAAGAATGAAAATATACAAGAATATCAAGCATATTTTTTAGCATTGGCCCAGCTATCTGTTAACATTTGGGCATTCAGAAAAATCCAACTGAGTTTTATTTTCACAACCAGCTAAGATAACATTGTAAATTTTGATCTCCATCTTTTGACCTAGTTTAGTTGAAAACACTTACTAGGCATTCTTAACCTTCCTCCCAAGAAAGTGTTTGTCTTTTTTGTTTGGCTGGGTTTTTTTTTCAAGAAATGACCCAAAACAATCCCATATTATGATTCCACAAGGATGGACTATGGGAAAATTGATGCATTTTTATTTAAGCACTTATACCTTGGCTTTTTGGCTAGAAAGACCCAATTTCAAGCTGTGGGCTAATCTGTAGGCTAGTATTAAAAGCACTTTTATGATTCCAGCCTTCCGCATACACCTGCGCTCCAAACTGGAAGACAGAAAGAGGCAGTGATATCTCAATGCTTAGAGGACATCTGAAATCTGTGCATCCCACAACCAGAGTGGGCTTTGTCCAGATAAAATAGATATCATCCTACAAAGGCTGGCTATATAGACCATACTCTGCAGAAAGGAGAGGCTCAGAGAAGGTCTTTATGTTGAGAACGGGGCTTGGGTGCAGACAGAAGAAGGAGGAGGCTGCAGGGGAGCAATAACCCCTTCCACAGCAACAAAGCAAACCTCTGCCAAGCCATGTCAGGCTCAGTGTCACACTGTGTAATGTGGGCAAAAACTAGAGCAAAAGGAAATTGCACGCTACTCCCACACCATCTCACACCCTGTAATAAGCTTTTTATTCTACTGTAATTAACACTGACTAATCGTTCCTTATTTCCTTAAAATCACAAACAGCCCTACACTTAGTGTTTTGCTGCTGCTTTTGCTTTATTAACTTTCCTTTATAACCCTTCCCCCCCTGAACTGCTTTCATATATCTGAGGTCTTTCCAGCCAGTGCATGCTGAATTTGGACTTCCTGATTGCTTAATTAAGTCATTTTTACCTAAACCCTGTGTGTTTTATACCAAAAGAGCCTGTGCCTGTAAAATCAAGGTGCACTTTAATGCAGATGCATATTTTGGGGAGATGAAGCGCTGTTATAGACACAGATCAGCCATACTCACAAGATGTTTACTGAATGTATTGCTGGTCCTCTTATTGTTTCCAAATTACAGAGTGACATTTTGACACACAATGCCAGCACATACAGCTGTATTCCTGTAGAAGACAGGTGATTTCTAGTGGTCCCAAATAAGCAAGGCACTTATATCTCCACTTACAGAAGTCATATAGGCAATTAGGAGTCTCAGCGTCACTGAAAGCCTAATGAAAATAAGCTAAAATTGGGATTTGTAACCTAAGTCACGTAGGCCATTGACAATATTTTACTGCCTTTATGTGCATAGGATACCTCAGCCTGAATTTCTGTCAGCTTAACCCCATCTGAAACAAGGGCCTTGTTAAACAGCCATAGTTCAAGAGAACCCAGTATTAGTAATTTGAAAGAATGAAGAAATGCAGGATTCACAAAGGAATAGGATACAAGCCCCTCCACAGGCAGTGGACTTCCTATTTAATATGACAGGCATTAGATCAGGACAATTCTATTGACTGATGGTGGGGACAGAAACCAACACTTTTAACTAAAAGCATATGTCTTTTATCTTTTATCTGAATAATAATTATTATCATTATAAAAAAATGTATATTTTCTCAGCTTTTTATTTACTATGTAAAGTGCTTTCTACAGTAAATCAACAAATATGAGTATTCATGTCACCAAGTGCTGATGATTAAAAATAATTACTTTAATGGTAGCTGGCCTGATGCCAAACATGATTAGCTTTCGCATTTCAGGCATGATAGTAGATAATTTACGTCTCCTTTCACACCAATATCAAGATACTCCTAATGGATTCTATTTTAGTTTTTAAGATTTAATAGAAATTTAGTGTCCAATTCACTATATTATAGCCACCATTTACTTTCAAAACCAAAGAACTGTTTCAAAAAAGGGCAGAAAGTATCCGAATCACAGGATCCATAGCCAATAAACTCAGCTTCCCTGTTGACAGTGTCCTTGCCTGTGCCCTTAGAGCTGTCAGAGGAAGACTGAGAAGAAAACTTTCTCAAACATGCCAGAAAATCCTGTTAAGCAGGAAAAACCCGTGGAGGTACCCAAGGGTTCTCTGCCGCGACACGTAAAGCTTGAAGCTCCTCTCTCCAGAGGCACAAGGCAAATGGTACCCTCGCTCGAGTGGACGGGATTTTATTCTGGGGATAGTGAAGGAAATTGGACATTTGCCCTTTAAAAAACACCACAAGCTGTTCAAGGACCCGGTGGGTAAAACCAGCAGATATATTGACATCCTTTTCAAGTTGTTTTATGACCAGTTGCCTAGCCACCAGGTCCGAGTACAGAGCCCCAAGCTCTGTGGGGATAAACACTGATGTGCACAAACAGGATTGCAGGTACCTGCCTCAGTTCAGTCTTGGGGTGTCAAAAGCATCTGAATGCAATTTTGGCAAGAAAAGGGAAGAGCGAATGAATTCCCCTCCATCTAATTTGGAAGGTTCTGCCCATTAGGAAATGTGGAAATTCAAAATGCAGAAGAAGAAAATGGAGGTTGAAGCTCCCACAAGTACAAACCTTGGTAATTTATATTCCACTTCATCCACAGATCTCCATCACAAGCCTAGCAAGGCTCTAAGCTGTGTCTTCCTGCCATCAGGACCAGAGGCCTGGTCTGAGAGGTTTAACAGCTTTTAGTGGCTACTGGAAGTTGGAACCTGTGTTTTCAAGGAACAAATCTGGGAGCAGTATCCAGAAAAAAGAAAAAAAAAGAACAACAAACCCAAACCAAAACCAGCACTCTCTCTCCCCAGCCTACCTGACATTTCTCAGTGCTATGGGAGATCATAGCTGAGCATTCTGCTGCCTGAGATGCCCTAAAACTGCCTCAGGACTGCAATAATGAACTCAACCCAAGCACATGGGTTTCACAGGATCTGTAAACATCCATTTCTTTTGCTGGTCACCAACTAAAAGAAAATATATTTGTCAAGTTTAAGCCTTCACCTTTCAGCCTATTGCTGATGTAAGATACAAACACATTTGTGAAACCCTTCTGATTTACATTGCAATGGACCACAAGCCTCATCTCTACTGGCATTAAAATTTCCACCACTGGCAGCCTTGAAAGTACAGAGCAAATGGACATGGTGCCAGGTTCCCCACATTGCCTCCCAGGTTTCTGTAGGTTCCTATAGGGACTGATGGGAAACCAGAGCTTCACATCAGGTAGATACTTGGCTTGTGGAGAGAGTCTCAACTGCAGCAATTAATGCTGCTTGTGATGATGGTTTTTAATGGGGGAGAGGGGGCAGCTGGTGTAATTTCTCTACAAAGGTTACTCACAGCACTTCTCAGAGGTTGTAGAGCAAATACTAGGAGGAGGAGAGGTCAGGGGAAGAGCAGACAAAACTGGTGGGCTCTACAAGTTGGAGCAAGTTTGGAATGGCTTACTCAGAGATGAAATTCAGTATCACAACAGGAAAGCCCAAGGCCCTGCCCTGCCCCCTAGACTAGCTGCTGTTGGTCTGGCAGTACACCCCTGCTGCTGAGCCTTCTTGCTAGAAAGAGATCCAAATACCCTGCTCCCCCTCCTTTCACTCCAGCAGAAATCTGAGCATATCCTCCATCCTCAGATTTAAAGTAAACCACCATGTCATCGCCCTAGCAGAAAAACACACAAATACCCTCCCACCTTTCTAAAGAAGCAAAACATTAAGCTTTATGGGTACAACAACTAATTTAAAAAGAAACCTGACTATTTAATGCAGTGTCGTGGTTGAGGATTTAACCACATAAAAGGCAGAAAATTCAAATGTACAATTCCCACAGAAACCGTAACTTGGCCATGTTTCATGTACACACGTCAAGGCAGAAACTTTACAGTGCATTCCCCCTTCTGAATTATTGCATTGCAGAAGGGGTCAATCTCCTCCTCCTCTAGCTTTTTTTTGGCTCTTTTTTTAAATTTATTTCTTAGATACAAATTCCCACTGGCAACAATTATGAAAAATTAGGAGAGGGGATGCCAGGGGGAAGGGAGAGTGGTGGATGGCTTTGGGTAAACACATACATATTGGAGGTGGTTCAGAAGAAGAGCTTAGCCCCCAGTTTGCTTCCAACTTCATTTATTTTGTGTCCAGGCCCCCGCGTCCAAGTCCTTCCAGCAAACACTTAAGTCTGCATCATAGCTTACCCTGATCATAGAGAGCTTAGCCCTAGATAGACCCTCCCAAAATCTAAGCCTGGAGGATACTGCCCAAGGGACAACCCACCCAGTCTCAGCTCCTTCCTTGCTCCTTCAGTGTGGATTTGCATTCTGTCAAAGGTCTACCCAGGACTATTTCAATTCTGTGTGAGGAAATGAGGTGGGTTGCAGCCTGAGCCCTCAGAAATCTGAATTTCTTGGCACATTTTTTTGTAAAGTTTGTAAAGGGGAGAAAATGGAGGTAACTTCTCCATTCATTGTACAAAAATTGAGAACGTAAAATCAGAGGAGCCATTCTGAGTCACTGACTGTGCATCCAACCCAATATCTCATCTCCCCCAGTGGTCAGCGATGGGTGCTTCACAAGAAAATATAAGCATCATGGCAATTACAGTGATCCCTCCTCCGGCATAACCTCTCAGATTCCAGCAATCAGCAGTTTTGGGACTTCCTGAGCCAGAGGTTGCATCTGGACCATCATGTTTAATAGCTCCCAGTAGACTGCTCCATGAATTTGTCTAATCCGTTCTTGAACCCATTTATACTGTTGGCTTCCACAACATCCTGTGACAAGGAGCTTCACACTATAATCCTGCACTGGGGGTGCTGGGGAAGTGGGGTGGTGGGGGGATGGAGTTTCAGCTGATTTAAACTCACTACCTAATTATTTCAGGGAGTGCCTTCCAGTTCTACTGGTATGAACAGCAGTAAAAGTCATTCCCTAGGAATTTGCTCTTCATTGTTCATACTGTAACCAGGCTCACCCAAGCTTCCCTTTTATAGACTAACCAGTATCTTACACAGACAACTTACTATCTCTCATAACAAAGTATACTCACCACCTTTCTCTGTGCTTTTCTGTTTTCACTGTAACCCTTCCAATACAAGCAAATTTTCTTTGGCAATGGATGGTTCTGACAACTAACCAAAGTATATTGTACAGAACAGTTTTGAAGGGAAATTATTTACCTTGAAAATCCATAGTTATAGAAAAAGAAAAGAAAAAAAAATGTTTATTTTGCACTTTGAGGGCTTCATTGACTTTAACTGAGCATCTAAGCTTTAGGATTTATGTTTAATCTTCACTCAGCCATCCAAGGTATATGCTGAGCTCCTACATAAACCTATAAATAATACAAGGATATATAATTAGAATATAATGACATATTAACTTTTCAATAATTACTGTAATTGAATGCTGTTATAATATACATTTATATAATAAAATACCATGATGATATAACATACACATAAATATACATGTAACATAATTTTATTATACATCTACACATATATATAATACGATCTATACCTATACATTCTCCAGCCAATTACCCCATTTCACCAAAAATGGTGATTACTCATTTACTGGAAAAACTGAGGGCAGACAGCACACTGCACAGGAAGGTGAACTGGGGACACCTCTTTTTTCGAGACAGCAAATAAAAGACCTGTAGTTTCAGCTCAGCACAGGTGTAAAGAACAAGCCCAAGAACACTTAGCAGAGTGTGGAAGATGTATCAGACAGAAGTTTAGGAGGGTCCAGGCCCTGCTCTCATTTCCCACAGGATTCAGCAGGAGCTAGAGGAGTCCTGTTCAATACCAGCTGATGTGAGCCCCCATCAGTTCCACAGAGCCTGTTTCTGTGCAGGGTGTCACTGGGCAGAGGTCCAGATGATGTAAGGGAACCAAAGCCTAACTGCCAGTCACACCTTATTTTAGTTGTAACACCCAGAAAAAGTTTTAAGTGAATACCATAGAATCATAGAATGCATTGGGTTGGACGTGACCTCTGAAGGTCTTAAACTAGATCAGGTCACTCAAAGACTAATCAAGCCTGACCTTGAATGTCTCCAGGGGTGGGGCCTCCACCATCTCCCTGGGCAACCTGTTCCAGTGCTCCACCACCTTCACAGTAAAGAACTTCCTCATAATGTCCAACCTATATCTACCATTCTCTAGTTTAAAACAATTGCCCGTCCTTTTGTTACATGCCCTTGGAAACATGTTCCTATGTAAATATGTCCCATTTAGGTGAGGTTTACTAATATATGTCCTTTCCAGGGACAGTGTGCAGGTTAGAGGGGAAAGTGGGCAAGCCATGGGAAGAGGGGAGGAAGACCAGAAATTAGGCATAAGGGTTTAATAAGAGACTGAGCCAACGTGCTGCTTTCTTGTTCATCGCAGACACTACCGCCTCTTGTTCAGCACCACCATCTTCACTGGCCTGATAGTGATCATTTAGACCCCAAGCCAAGTGACCAAGACCACAAGACTCTGGTAATGGTCCCCTCTTCACCAGCTTTGCTGAAGTCCTGCGACACTGGAAGTACTGGTCTTGCATTGCTGCTTCTCATGTCGCTCCCTCTTGCCTTTTCCCTCCTTGCCCTACTTCCACTCTTCTTTGATCTGACTTTTGTATCCTTTGATAAAGAAAGATTTCACCACGCCAGGCAAGACTCCATCTTTTGCAAGCCTTCTGTGACCAGAAACAAAACACTAAGAAGCCTCTTAAATGATCCAGGAGAGCTGAGTTTGTCATGTATTAGGGCATCTGTCAGGACTGTACCAGCCAGTGAATGGAAGAAAACAGTTTCTTTCTCCAGTGCTGACTATTCCTGGGTCACTTCTTTCCCCTTCCCTGTGTGTTTGCTTTGTCATCGGAGAAGAAGGCTTGAACTTTAGCTGCAAGAATAGAAATAGCAATGTCAGCCTATCTCAATTAACTGTGTTTCTTTTCTCCCTCAAAGAACATTAATCCTATTTATTTAAAATAATTTTAAAAGACTTTCAAGCTAAGAGGGAGATAGAAAAAAATTCCTGCCATGAAAGAAAATCATATGAAAGGGAAAGCAGTGCTTTGTGTTTACCACATCTATTGCTTTAACTGATTTTCCTTCTTTCCCTTATCCACATTTTTAGTAAAAGTTTAACAAAACCAAGTTGTAGCGATGGCTGCTGACAGGGGATGAGCCAGGCTGAAACCTGTGTTCAGCCCCCTGAAAGATTTTAACTCTTCTGCACAAACATTCTGACAGGGCCAAGTTAACTCCTTTGATTCAGGGTCCATGTTTATTATCAGCATGATGACAACAGACAAGCAGGGGCGTTTCTGGAAGAGGCAGAGTTGTGTGTGCTGGACCCTGTCCTCCTGCATGCTCCTGGCAGTGCTGTGGAGTTTGCTGGAGGAAGGAGGTGATGTTAAGTATAAAAACATGCAGTGCTCTAGACCTAGATCTTACAACAGGAGACAAATGAAAGGATGCCATGAAGCCAAAATCATAAGCCTCTTCATTTGGTAAAGACGAGGAATAATAGTTCAAGATTGGCAAGCAGAAGTTTTGAGAACCAGTCACTACCTGCCAGCACTTAAAAAGTTTGAAGATAATAAGATATACTTAACCAAATACCACATCAAATGATATCACCATACATCCCTGTTACCATGGATGTATCTACATGCAGGTGTGGAAACAAAGATTTAAAAGAAATTAAATCTTAAATCAGATGCCTAGAAATAAAAAACGATGCAACTTGCTCTATTGTTCTCACAGACAGCACCTGTCCAAATGGAGACCGATGCCAACTTCTGGGCTTCTCTTTAACCTTTCATTGCCTTGGTTTGCTCATCATTTCTCTCATACAGATACCTACACCTAGATGTCTCTTAATATATTTGTGTGTGCATGTGTTAAACACAAACAGGAATGTGAAGTCAGCTTTGTGCTGCTGCATAAGGCTGCAAGATCTGGTGGTCCGTGAGCAGAAGTGCTGCCCACTTCACTATGGGAGTGATAACACCCAGCAAAGGGTGTGTTGGGCAATGGAGCAGCCTAACGACATCAGATTTTTTTTAAAAGGATTGCAAAAAAATCTCATTGCTTCTGTGGAGAGTTTTCAAGCTGGGACAGAAACATCTGCACGTTTTGTGCTGTCCTGCTTTGCCTGTTTGGCTTAAGGGCATTTTGACTTGTGTGTACCCAGGAAAACATTAAACTGACAGACTGCAGAAGGTGCTCACCATATCCTGGTGCTCAGGAGGAAACTTCCAGAAACCACCCTGCACATCCTGGTCCTTTGAGCCCGGAAGAGCCACTCTTAGGTCCTCCTTGACACTGGTTTGTTTACCCTGTTCTTAAGGATGTCCAGTGACAGACACTTAACTGGTCTTCCCAGGCAATATGGTGGAGAGTTTTACCAACCTGCTTCTCTAAGGAAATCCTTTCTACTGCTTTCCACTGGTGTTAGGACACCATCTTTTTTTTTCCACAGGGCATGGGGGGAGGTGGGAGAAGAGCAAACAGTCTACCCAGGCCTCATTAGCAGGTATGTTCTTCAGTGTCTTCTTGGTTGACCTTGTCTACTAAGGCATACTGAGAGATGGTAATAATAATAATTAGCACTTATATAGCACTTAGTCCTCAAAGTACTTTACAAACATTAGCTAATTAACTAAATGGCAGATTATATATGTGTCTGTACATATAAATAAATAAATATAAAAGATCTGCGAAGCCTGAACCATGTGCATTCTTGCAGAAGTAAGGTCTTGCAAACTGCCCACACTACTTAAATGTTAATGCTTTTGATAACACATCATGCCAGCTTGGTTCAAAGCCTGCAGTTTAGCTTCTGAGTCTGTACTCTGCCATCTGTGTAGACCTGCAGAGCAGGGAAATTTCTTTAGGACATCCCTGAAATGGTATTAATTAAGCAGCCTGACTTAATTTAATATTCAATAGGCTTATTTTCCAACATGAGGAGTTGCTAATGACTCTAAATACTTACATTATCATTGCTATCCACTTTAAGTAATTGCTAGATACCAATTAAACCAGCAGAAAAAGAAACAAGGTCGGGGAAAAAAGGCAGCATTTTCAATCTCCAGCCATCTTGCACAAATGTAAATACACAAATACTCTATGCATTTTTCTTTTCCTTTCAACCCAAATCTCACACAATGTTATGGAGCATTACAATCTGGGAATGGTTTCTCCTTAAAATGAGCTACCTCATGTGACAAGATAGGAGCTACTTTTGTCACATCCTTGAAAACTGTGGCAGTGGGCTCAGAGGTTATGGCAAAGGTGAGGTCCTGCATAAGGATCTTGAGCTGTTTGGGCTGACACTGGGACAGGGAGGCTGGGATCAGACTGTAGACTGTATGAAACACCATGTTCAGTATCTTCTCATGCTATAATCTACTGATCCATGTCCCTGCACTTTTGACACAATTATGGGCTGTGCCAGAGACATGACGACCAATGGCACTGGGCAGTGCTCTCCTTGCTTGTCAGTTTTAGTTGCTCCTATCCATCTCATGGATGGCCTGAGCAGCTAGATATAGTTGGCAACAGCCTTTTTGCACTCGTCCCCACCTTTCCCTTCACCTCTCCCTCTTTTGTGTCTTCTAACATTATAACTGATCTTGAGATTCAGATCTGTTCCAGATTCAGATCTGTTCCATACTAGTGGCCTGTGGCAGCTGACTCAGGTAACGAGACTCCACCAAGATTAAAAAAAACCTTCAGCAAAATAAAGAATGAAAATATATGAAATGTAAACGAAAGGCCACCTTGCTGACTTGTGGGCAAAGTGCCTGTGATACTGTGAAATAAAATTCATGCTTCACATACCTACTTCTATAAAAATCAGATTAAAAATGCTGTTCCCCTTGTACTTTGTGTACATAAAATGTGACTTGGCTGCAAATGTTGGCTGTGAAATCCCTCCCTGATCTCACTTGTCCCTTCTACTGGCACATGAACACCTGTGTAGGTGCCGTGGATGCAAGGCGCCAAACGTATCTACACCCATGTCAAAGCAAGAAGACTTAAACCTCTGTGAGGACAAAACCAAAGACCTCTACTTCTGATGGCCTCTCCAGATCTTCTTGTGCAGTGACATGAGCCAGGTCCAATTTTTCTATAGAAAGGCCTTAAGAGTCAGTGCAACATGTGTTTCAACATTCTGAATCCCTTTCTCAGACACAAGCTCTCTGCCTGGCAAGCCAGTTCTTACCATGAATTCTCTCTAAAGCTGTCAAACACACACCACCACCACCCCCCGCAAATGCATGTAAAAAATCCCATGTACCTGTCTTCAAGTGAACTACAGCTCCTCCTCCTGCAGCAGCATAAGTATTCTAGGTGGTTACATCACTGCGAATCCATACTATCAACCCCAGATCTGTATCACGACACCTGACAAAGTAACAGGACTTCTTACATTGCAAGGGGGAACAAGAACCTGTTTCCAATGGCACAGGTATAATACGCACAGAAGGCAAGGGGAACTGTACCAGGCAGCTAAAAGAGAATTTAAACCTTTATATTTTAATTTATGCTAAGAAAGGACTCAGACATGAATATTTGCCTGAAACATGCTGGCCAAACACCTTAAACATTCCTACCACCAAAACAAAAGCAGCACTTGTGTAATTTTTTATTTTACTGTATTTATTTTTCCTAGTTGCAGTCAAGTCCCTCCCATTCTGGATACAGTTGGACCATCTCTGACAGAGGACATCCCTGGGGCTCAGAAAAACACTTCTAAAGGGCATTTATTTTTATTTTTTTCATTTGGAATGCAGTAGATTATATCAAGTGTCAGATATTTTCAAAATGTTTCCCAAGGGACAGTACTCCTATATATTCTTCACATATACACTGCTTCACTTTCTACACACCAAGTACTGTGCTGTTCACAGACCTGCTGGTGTTACCACAGGACTGGGTATAAAGATTTGTGCAGAAGTGCACTCGCTGCAAACTGGACCAGTGGCTCCCAGTGCCTTTCAGGACTATGCACAAGAGAAAGTAAGCTATATTAAAATACAGGAATCCATAGGGTACCAACTCTTTCATTTCTGTGAATGCATAAGTTAAAGGACTTCCACACTTGTTGAAATTACTAATTTAAAGGCTGACAGATCTTTCAAAAAACAATGCAAAGAACTATTTTGCACCTTTTGACTTGGTTTTCACATAATATAGTTTTGATATCTGCATGTTTTCTTCAGCACTGACACACTCAACAGATGTCCAGACAGAAAAGAAGGAATTCTGTTCACAAGAAAGCACACTTTACAAACGGTGCACCAAGATTAGAAAGCTAAATCCACCTACATGGATGGTGTACACGCATGTTTGTAACATCTGTGTACAAGTTTAAGCACATTACACAAAGCCTTGGAGAAGTCATCTGGTATAACCCCAGGGTCTTCAGATGCATTGTTTGCTATCCAGAAAGCCCATGAAATGAAACTTGCAGATCTGCAAGCAGTATTTCCAACCTCTAAAGTGCCTTTGTGAAGCTAAGGCAGACGTGGGACTCCAGCAGGCTGAGCAGAGCTGGAACAGCTCAGGGTACACCTTTCAGAAGAAGAGGAGAATAAAGGATAAACCAGCATATTTGAAGACACTCTACTGTTATGACAACACCATATTCCTTACTTCTATCACCCACTTTGCTTGAGGGGTGGCTCAGCCCTTGCAGAGAGTGAGGAGGACCCCTCCCTCCCCCCAAGGCAGCACATGAACAGGAACAGGTGCAGACGTGGTCCTCGCATATTCAAATCTAGGGGAGAGGACACAATAGAGGGTGTTGCTTCTGCAGCTATGTGAGGCCCTTGCCTCGGTAAGAAGAGGACTCACCGTTGCATTAAACTCCTGCTTTGCATGTTCCTACAAGCCGGAGAGAAACCCCACCTGCCTCTGGCAGTGAGATGATGTGTTCGGAGATAAATACTCACCCTGCCCACAGGCCTTCAAACACCTACAAGCTCCCAGGCTCTGCCCACTTCTAATCCTCCCTTTCTGTAATTCCCTTGAAATCGGGCATTAACTTTCTTTTCACCTGTCACAATCCTCAGGAAATCCCAGGCTGAACTCACTCCACCCAGCCAGCCCTTGCAAGTAGCTGGTGACCGCATCAGAAGCAACCTTCATAAAATACCTGAAAACAGAATTTAGCAATGTATCCACAGGAAAGCTTCTCCCGAAAGATACAAGTCCTCTCTTTACCACATGAACTAGTCTATGTGCTATTTATGTAAAAAAAGAAAGGCAATAAAAGAAGAAAAAAAAGAAAAGAAAGCTTGCTCAGCAAGCAATAGCACGCCTACATAACCCTCTTTGGAGTAAGGGTCTTTGCACACCCGTCTAACATTCCTTTGACTCCAACAAAGTGGAATAAAGTCTATTTGAAATATATTATTTGATGAAAGCAGATGTCAGCAGATACTGCCTATGTAATTGATATTTGATTTATTCAAGATTTATGCATGCTGTGCCTTAGATATATTAATGATAATCCCCTGCTCTTGTGTTTAATATAGTGGAACCAAAACATAATTTGCTGGGATCAGTCAGAAATGCATCAAAGTGATTAACTCTACATGCAAACCATTATCCAGTGACATCCCTACTGTGCATAGTGCAAAAGGAGGCAATAATACAGTAATTGGCTTCACTTAAGCAAGTCAGATATTTGCTGTGATTGCTGGCAAAATTTGGTCCCTTTAATCTCAATGGCACTACTTCCTCATATCCTTCTTCTTCCCTTGGTGTGTTCCTGTTCTCAAGAGTCAGAAACTTAATACTACTACTACTACTAACTGTAGTGATAATGATAAAATTTAAAAATTGACACAACCAAAACACGTCCAACAACCTGGCAATTTAACATGAGAAACTCATCAGAATCACAGTCAGCAAGGCAATGAAATGCAGTTCTGCTGAAGGCAGCTAAGAGGGTCTCTCCCCTCTCTGTGAATACAGGATTTGCAGGTTGTTTGCAGTATCCATCTCATTGCAGTGATGGGATGAGGCAAGGGACTCTGTAACCAGCAGGATGCACTTTGGGTACCCAAGGTGTCAGGAGGAGATTGTAGTCTTCCCTGTGGCCCCCAGTGCCCTGTTATGAGGAGGGGGAGCACACTCTGAGGAAAGGCCAGGAGGGAGCTGGGTAGAGAGCAGCACAGCAAGAATAGCTAGAAAAGAGTTCAATAGAGGGATTAAGTCCAGTGGGGAGGACAGACTGTGACTCTAGGAATAGTCACTGAGCTTGGAAGGGCAGCTCTGCCTCTTCAGTTCCTCCTCACTGCTGGGTGCTAGTCCTTTATCCAGGGAAGGAGCATGAGTCCCTTAGTTCTTGGGGCTGGGGACAGAGGTTTGAACGAAGAGGCAGAGAGAAAAAAAAGGCACAAAAAGCCCCAGTCCAGATGGGCAGGAGGAGGAAAGATATTAGAAAAAGGCATCCTGTCTCCTCTGAATTTTCTCACTGGAGTCACGATATCCAAAGACCCCATTTAGTCTAATTAATTTGTTCCACTCTTGAATAATGAAATTTCAGTTACACATCTTACGAACTGTAACATTTCTGGGGCCATTCTTTGCCACCACAAGAGTAACCCCGTGTTTCCATGTTGTGGAACAAAATCTTTTAGCTCCTGGACCAGCATGGTAACTCTGCTCCTGATAACTTGCTGATCTACAGGACAGAACAGATTGCCTCCTGCCAAACCCAGGAACCACCTTACCCCTGAGTCAGTCAGGTACTGTAGTAACAAACACCACCTGAAAGTAGCTCACAGAAGTGAAATCTTATTATCTCAAGCCACTAATCCCGGGAGCAGGTCAAATAAACAGATACTGAATGAAGTTCAAGGTATTTTTTTGCAGGCTTTTCCACCCTTCTCACAACAAAGCAACTTCACAACAGTCCAGCCACTCTACAGCATGAAGCTTCTCCTCATCCACACTCAGGTTTGCGACAGCTGCAGCATTCTTCAGAGGCTGTGCTCACATTAAGGCTTGGGCTGCATAGGATAGCCAGAGCAAGAAATGCAGCTGGGTGCATTTTGCAGTGCCAGCGAGATCCAGTTTTTGCAAAAGAACTCTAACATGATAAACACCTACCAAAAAAAGTGCCTCCTTCTTACCTCAGTGACCACTGCTCCTGAAGAAGTGGGGTCAATGATGCTTTGTAACAGTAACTGGGGTTCTCCAGTATTCAGTCTAATCAGAAAGTAGTTTCCTCAGGAGCAAACCATAACGAATAAGTTTTTTAATGGGAATTCATTAATATAATTTTTCCAGATCAAGAATAATCACAGCCATCTGGAGATCAAATTATAAAATGGAGACTTGTGCAGCAAGAAGAAATCTTGTTACTCAAACCATGTCCAACTTTATCCTTTAAAAAGATTGCTAACTTTGATTTTATAATGCCTTGTTTCATCGTTCTTCTGGAGTGCTTTATCCTTAATTAAAGTTATTCCAGAACACACCTGGTGTGCCCCTGGTACAACAGAGACAGCAGTAGCTCCTGATCATGTCATTTCAGCCCCTTCAGATGCTGCCAAGATACTGCTGGAAGCAAGTGAAAGAATTACCAGGAGTGGCAGAAGATAAAATAGAGGAAACATGTGCGTTGGGAGGAAAGGAAAACCAAGATGCAGACAAGCTGTTTGTCTACTCTTCCCCAAGCATTCAGAAAAGTGCCAGAGACAGCTACTGCCCTCCAAACCCAGCAAGCTTCAGATGAGGCTCCCCTCCTCCAGAAAGCTAAATCCAGAGAATAAACCTCAAAGAACAGCTGTAAGCACTGCCAAGACAGAGGCTTCTGAACACAAAGAAACACCCCTCCAACTGTGACTAGCCTTCCCTTCCCCAAAGCTGTTTGACTGAAGCCCCTCTTCACCTCCACTTCATGCCTTGCCTTCTTCTGACCTCTCTCCTATTTCTTTTTTCCTTGTAGTTGAGCTGGTCTCCTTTTAACAAAATCCAGCTCATTACACCACACTGGAAAATTAAAGAGACCCTCATCCTGTTTCATGAGGGCATCTTCTACCCACCCTGACTGTGCTCCCTTTTCCGTCTCCACTGGAAGCTCTCTTAGCCAAGAGCTGCCTATGGCTCCACATTCAGGTAGTGATGGACATTCACACTGACCTCAAATGTCCTACAGCGGCAAACACAATTCACGACAACTCCCCCTTCCAAAGCTCAATGAAATAATCCTTTGTGTTTTAAAAATACTGACTGAGCACCTCTAGAACACAAAACCACAGAACTTCAAACCATATTGTGATTAATTCCATCCAAAACAATCAGGTTTCACTGTTCTTTGCTAGACTGTGAGGAAGTATTAACAAAAAGTCTTGCCATGTACTCTGTAGATACTCAAGGGCCGCCCTCACTCATATTTTAATGAAGGGCTTTGCCCAAGGCAAGAGGAAGAGCAGCCCCTTGGGACCACATATTCAGCTGGTGACATGCAAATTAGAGAAAGGTTTATAAAGAGGTGGCTGGGAGTCTCTCATACTATTAGCAGTGCTCCTCAAGGTACTCATACTCTATGATTGCAGATGCAGCACACAGCTTCCCATGGCAGTTGCATCCTCATCAGTAGAAACAACCAAGTCTCCTACCATTTAATGTACACCCTTGTGAGCAAATACCTGTCACAGCCTCTGCCCTGCTGTGAAGTAATTATTTGAGCCAGTAAGGACAGGGGAGGGACATAAGGAATCATCCAGCTCAAAGAGTTCCTCTCAGTCAGCACTGAGGGCTCAACACTCCCCAACGGCAGTCAAATTGGGTTGCAGGAATGGGAGATCTGGACCACAGCAACACTTCTGTTGCCAGTGACAGCCATCCACAGAAATCATCAGAGCAGTATAAGGACAGGGAAGCAGATGTGATCCCATCCTGTATTACTGTCCTAGCCTGCAGCCTAGGCTCAGGACATAAGAAGTAACCTTTTTGCAAGTAGTGGAGTGACCCAGAGGTGCTATATCCTCACAGTGGCAGGAAAAAGAGGATGGTGGCTTTACAAAATTGCCAGCACCTTGCTTAGAGTCATGGTCACAAATAGAGAGCGGTAAACTTCACAGGCTGGATTTTACCCTTGCACCCAGGCAATGAAGAGAAAACCCTCAGGCTCTGTTGATGAAATGAAATGTTCTCAGGGTGGGTTGTCTTTCCCCTAAAGAAAGTGCATAATGTGAGCCAACCCCTACAAAGTGCCCTGAGCTGTTGAGTAAATAAAACAAATTAAGGTTAAACTTAAGGAAAAAGACTAGGGGAATGACTGAGCTCAAAAGAACTAAACTGAAAGATGAAAAAATAAACCTCCAAGTTGCAGAAGGAACAAGCCATCCCCCAACACACACACAAAAAACCCCAAGGTTGCCAGTCTCAGAATCATAGGACAGTCATCTAGAAATCATGAGATAAACTAAGAAAGAGTGACATACTAAAAATAATCTATCACAGAATCATAGAATACCAGGTTGGAAGGGGCTTCAAGGATCATCATCTCCAATCTTTCTCAGGAAAAGTACAGTTATCTCCTTTAAAACCCTTTTATATGTCTTCATGGATGTGACACTCTGTAACAGTCACATTTTCATGGTCTTTTCCACAGCCACAAGGACTAGCTAGAGGGTTTTTTTTAAACACATGCCTCCAGTAACCTAAAGATCAAGGGAAATACAAAAGCAGATGCAAAATACCAAGTGTCAGAAGATCCATGGTTAAAAAAGAAGGATGAGCTGACAACAAGGACAGAAGATCAGTTCATTAGGGAACATCTGCTGTAAAATGTAAGAATTTTTTCTCGAGAAAGCTAGGAAAATAACAGCCTAAATTAATTTACATATTAGTGTTGTTTAGAAAGATATGCCCTTATTTAAGAATTACTTTAAGTGTATAAATGGTTAATCATACAGGTCTCATCACATACACAAGCAGCATTAATTCCCCACCACCACTTCTGCTACAACTAATATTGTTACCACTGGGGCAAATATCACAATGGCAAAACCCCTTTTCTTCACTACACACCATATGAAGTTTGGACACACAGAAGTACCTCTCATTTCTTCAGCCATCTAGAACTTGGACCTTTTAAAAACTCAATGCAAACCCAAAGCAAGAAACGGGCAAGCGGAACTTGAACCCCACCAGTGAGTGATGCAGCTTTGCAGTCATCAGCCAAAATCTCCATGCCCTTCAAGGGTTTTAGATGAGCTGATGCAGGATGCTTGGCCAGTGGGAAAGAATTAGAAGTTGGTAACTGCTAATCTGTTAAATTCACTGCTGAGCTCATTCTTGAGTTATGATTATAATCCCTGGAATGTTGTCCAACATTCAAAACACACTAAGAGAAGAGATGAAACACTATTTTCAGCACTGTCATAATGCAGCTTTGACAACCCTCTAAATTGGGCTTGCCAGAGGAAAACATTTCCCTGTCTCCCATTGTTCTCTATTTGCTCCTCAGCACACCTATGTCTGTCTGAGACACGTCTCCATGTCCTTCATTCAGTTCCTTAGTGGTTTCCAAGCATGTTACCTCCTACACTACCCACCTCTCCAAATCCAACAGCAGGTGAGCAGCTCTTTGCTTACAAGAGACCCTACAAGCACTACACAAAAATGTTATTTCTTCCTACAAGAAGGAATGGTGGCTTTGAAGCCCTCCTCACATCTTCCCTTGTTAATGGTGTCCTAGAAAAAGGACTTCCTGGCCTGATCCTATACCTTTTTTTTTTTTTTTTTTCATAAGCAGGCCACTAGCTGAGGGACAGGGCTGCAAATCATGAGCTACACAGGGAAAAAAAAAGATTGCACTGCACCACATGGGCTGGTGTTAATGAGAAGGACTAGTCTCTGCAATAAATCTGTACCTAAAGACTGCATCTCTGAATAAGAACATTTTAGGAATGTGATGGGATTAACAGGATAGAACATCGATGATTAGAGACAGTGAGTGTCTCTTCTGAGCTAAGTGTCCCTACCTTGGCAGACATGATGGTGATTTAGAAATATTAAGCTAGCAAACTCCGTGGAGATACATAGGTACGAGTAAGAACAGAATCTGAATCCCTGCCTTCCGGATAAGTCATCAAACAGAACCTCCTAAACAGCAGCCAAATATATATCTGCATCTACTGTTGTAGGTGTTAATGGAACAGCTCCCAAATATGAATGCTGAAATAACATCCTGATCTCCTGTAAGCAGAGCTAAGAGGATTTGCAATTGATATACCAGCTCTGAGCTGGATTTACTTCAAAATTCTCAAAAGCAATGGCATAAAGCATGTTTTTGTGTCGAAGGAATCGAGATGAGCAAGCACTTCACATGGGGCACTGGGCGATACGTAATGAATTCCACATTCTGGTTTTGTCCCCAGAGAGGGATCCCCCTGATTCCGCAATTGAACAAGAGGTGTATTGAACGGGACAATGCAAGAGGAAATCTATTTTACAACTTCAAACGAGCTTCTGTCCAGAGGATAAGCATAATTTGTTGCTGAAAAGAAAACTAATATAAGCAAAAAGGTCTAAATATAAAAGGAAAGTAAATTTTCATCTTTTCTTAAAAAAACCCACTTATTTATTGTACATGTGCACTCATCCTTATATATGTATTTATGTAGCATGTACACACAGATATCATGTATAAGCACTCCCCAAACACAAAGGAGCTAAAACCAACATAATCCTGTTTTCTGGAATTCTTGGTACGGAAACAGTAATTAGATCATTCTACATCTGAATGTAGTACAGTTAATCAGAGCTTTCCCAGGGGCATTTTAGAATTAGGAGGAACACTATTAAGGAATACAAATGTTTTATTTCCTAAGCCACCAATAAAAGGACACGATCAAATTAAAACAAAACAAAACAAAACAAAACAAAACAGAAAAAACAATGGCAATAGGTTGCTTAAAAAAAAACCTATTCAGACCAATTCACTCTGAAGTCATGAACCTAAATAGGATGTCATTGTGCCGGGGAATTAACTGGATTGTAAATAAATGTGAAACCAATCAGTAAGTTTTTATTACTTGTGATGAGTGAAATGCAAGGAGTGTACAAAGAGCACAAATTATGAAAGTTGTATTTGTTCTGAAAAAATTTCTCTCAGTTTGAATAATTTGCAGGGTATTAATGGCACTGGTAAGAATTTTTTATTATAAACAGATGTGTGAATCAGCAATAATTCTATGTAAATCAGTGGGGTTGCACTGAGGGGACATTTTTGAGGGCTACAGAATGGAAATTAACTGAGATCTACGTACCCTTTTGGAGAGAGCAGAATCAGGCCCAAGGTTTTCTTTCTGTTTTTCCTCCATGCTCTGTAGTTGCCTGTGTGCTTTGATAGAAAATTCTATTCTCTAGCAGTGGGCCCTCCAGATTTACATCTGGATGCTCATGTCTGACTGTGGTGACATCTCTTTGAACTAAAACAAATGCAGCTACCAATGAAGGCAGCAAGCTTGCTGCAATGCAGAACTCACTGAGCTGAAGAATGCCAAAGAAATGCAAAATAACACAATCTCAAACCTTTCTAAGATGTGACTGAGATGAGACAGAGGAATTCTGAGATGTGAAGGACCAGGGGCAATATCTCCTGAGGAAGGCACATGAAGACAAGAATCACAAAATAGGAGAAGCAGAGTGAGGAGATATACCCTCACATTACACTTTTACCAAGAACTTGTGCCTCCTTTTTCAAGAAGCAGAAAAGAGGAATTGCTCTGGAGGACTATCTGAATGGCCAGCATGTTAAAGATCATACATGACGAACAGAGGTGAAGGCCAAGGACTCAAACTTTTCCTCAGCAGCCCACACTAACCATGAGGAGGAGAAAGCCCCACCAGCTTCAGATGCCAAAGAATGGAGAGGGAAGCCCTGAGCAATTAGCCTCCTAAATCAGACACATTAGTTAGATGATGTAAATACAGATTCTTCTCCCTTCTTGCCTCTCCCAATTATCTAGAGACTTAGAAGGACCCATGTAGGCCTGCATGTAGTATTATGACTATCCAAGGCAGATGAATTTAAGTTAGCTTGAGAACAGTTATGGAACACCATCATCAAGTAAAAGGGTGAGTGCCACATGAAACATGCTGGGGTAAAAGGCCAGAGTATATCTATCTTCTCATATTAACAGATAACGGTAATACAAAGCTGTGATTTTATTTAGGCTTGGAACTAGCTCCAAACTTGTAACTATCAGAACACTTGTATCTTGGGACAATACTCTAGGAGGAACCACGGCAGTGTCTCACTCCCCTGTGCTCCCGAGGACTTCCTTGATGGGAAACAGCCCTACTTGTCTCTCTTTCTTTCTGCAGACCTGGGTTTCTACACACCAGCTGCACAGGGTCCGTTTTCAGACCTCCTTGAGCAGACAAAACGGGTTTTAGGAGATATGTAACAATGTGCTCCTGCAATGGAAAACTTTATTTGTTTATCCCACCTCTCAGATAGTGAAATAACTCAAGGAAAAGCAAAGCAGAGACAGAGAAAAGAGCACATGCACAAAGGAGATGGACTTCCGTAGAATAACACAGCATACTAATTCATTCTGATACTGCTATTTAGTACCTGCAAAGTCTACCATTATGCATTATTAAATTCATGTATTATTGAATCACAATCCTTGTTGCCTGGTAAGAAATGTGGATGATTTCTTAGCTTAAATTAAAGCACTACTTCCCTTATTTGAATAAAACTGAATTACTGGCTGCCTCACATGGTAATCAGAAAACTGCATTAGGCAGGTAATACTGTATGAATTAAAAAATAATGAAACAAGACTTTTCAGTCAGACATTGTTCCCTCGCCTGCTTTTCATGACAGCAGATTTCCTACTTCGAGTTGATAAGACAACAGCAAATGAAGATAACAACATGAGAGCAAAATCAGTCACTGTAATAGGCTCCACCTGTGCAGACTTCAGCTCATTTACATGACTGCAGAAAAATTAGAAATCATGCAGCAATTAGTCTCTTCTAGATTAGGCGCTGTGTCAACTGATACCACTCTGGAGAGCGCTAGCCCTAAAATGGTTTTAAAAGATAAATCTGCTAGCCTGCGCAAACATTTTTAATTACCTGGAAAACTGAATAGCTTGCTTAGAAATCTCATTTGTAAACCAAGCTGCCC
This sequence comes from Chloroceryle amazona, assembly GCA_027560015.1. Lineage (NCBI taxonomy): Eukaryota > Metazoa > Chordata > Aves > Coraciiformes > Cerylidae > Chloroceryle > Chloroceryle amazona. The sequence goes on from JANHFX010025522.1 coordinate 127,460, forward strand.
ACACAGCACTGGAATCAAATGTCACCAGATTACAATGTTTATGTAACTGACTTTGATAATGTTTGATGGCTTGGTGAAACAGAGCCACATATCTTCTTTTTCTGCTTTCTAGTCAAAGGAACATCTCCTTAGAGAGAGGTAATGCAATTGAGGTAAAAGGAATTTTTCTTTCTCTTTTTTTTTTTTGGTGTGTTAGCAGGTATCTTTAGTCTTGGATCTCATCATCCACTCTGGTCATCCATTGTAAAATGATGATCATTCACAGCACTGAGCAAAACCACCAGCAGCTATTTACAGGATAAAAATTAAAGGCTGCATTGTGAACTCCATACTCTCACCAGTAAGTACTTCACCTAAGAAGCCAATTTAACTGCTTATGAGTAGCTGTTCATCCTTGTGAATAAGCAGTTCACAATCTGGGCTTAAATTCTTTGCCAGGGTGAGCATATGTTTTGGTGGAAAGGCAAGTCTGCACTCCCAGCTGGTGCAAATCTGCAGTATTCCCAAACTCACAGAAGTTCAGCAGATTTGCACCGAGTGGTGATCTGGACCCCTCCTCACATCACACATGTGCTCACCATATATTTGCCATTGCTGCTCAGCTTTTAAAAAGCATAACTTGAAATTTGAAGATTGGGCTTCTTTGGTGTATTTAAATCTCTCTCAAAGAAAAGAAAAAATAAAAAGCCATAGAATAATTGAAGAGGAAGAGAGCAGTGAAAGCCCAGTAAAGACTTTGGGAGCTACAGAGTTTAATTCAGAGACGGACCCTTTGCCTTTATTTGATTAACTCCCTAGTTTGCAACCTCTAGGACTGCTCTTGCGTTCATATTCTTTATATGATATTTCCACAGAACATAATAATATAGCTTTATAATTGGAAGTGGATTAAGTCATGAAGGGCCACCTTAATGGCACAGTCACAGCTTTGACTCACAGGATGAGTTTAGATGCAGGATCTAACCCTTGAAGGCTTTTTTCTTTCCCTTCTACAGATGTGGGTTCGGTGAGGGTCACCTCCACAAGTTATTTACATGGCTCAGCTCTCATGTGGGACCAGGTTGGAATTAGCCTCAATTCAGGACCCCAGAATTATCTCTAATTATCAAGACTTCTGTTACAGCTTTGTAGTTTTGCAACTCTTAGCTGAATGTCTTCAGCATTTCCAGTTACAAATTAGAGAGATTTAACTTTTTTCTCAAAGCTAGATCCTTCTGAGTTGGACTACGTCCCTTGCTCACACCTGTCTAAGTGTGGGTACCATGGAGTCTCAGCTCCAAAAAGTCCCAGAGATCCTTCAGAACTCTCAGGTGCATCTGAGAGCTGCTGTGCTGTGAGCTTAGCTTGAACCATGGAGGTCCTTGCCACAGAATGATTTGAATATTTAGAAAGTTTGTGTGGACCCAAAAAACAGACTGGAAAGGATGCAGGGGCAAGTACACCCATTCAGGTACATATATATATATGTTTAAATATATGCCATTCTTCCCTTGAGCAGCCCACAAGCTTTGTGGGCTGATACCTGCAAGGGAGGACATAACTCTCCCTGACCTTGTATTTCTACTTCCTTCTTCCTTCAAATACTAAACTTTATGTCTATGCAACTTACGAAAAGTTGAGGGGTTAGAGGTCTGTTTGTTCTTCTATCCAATGCACAAACCATGTGGAAAGCATTCCTATAACTGCAGCCTTTGCTCTGGTCTCTGTGATGGACAGACTCCTACTGAGTATGGCCACTCTCGTGTTCTAGTTTTGGGTGGCTACTGAGTGCCAGAAGGTTGCTCATCCACAAATAGTCATCACGCATATCTTTGCTGTCACTGTTTTAATGCAAATACAATACAGTTTAACCACTTTGAGGCTAACGTATAGATGCTTTGGATAGAAGTATAACGAGCCACACAGCAGCACTGCACGGGATCGTAATAGGAGGAGGGGGCCCTTCGGATGTGTGGGGAAAGATGAAGAAACAGAAGGCAGCAGCCGTCCTTGAAACACGGCCAGAATGCAAGAGAAGGGCTCTGGAAGTGCTGCATGCAGAAATGCATACAGGCACTTATCCTGCTGCAAGCCAGTTCAGCTGAGCTTTAGTAGGAAATACTGTCAAGGAGACCCTCCTAACAGCCTTCATTTATTTCTTGATGATGCCACAGTTGGAGGTACTGACTAGGATTCAAATATAAAATGGAATTTATGGAGAAATTTATGAGTTTAATGGAGAAATCTGTTAAGAGACTCAAAAGCCCTTATATAGCTAACAATGTGTTTTAAGTCCCCTAGCAAATTCTCTGTTTGCCTGATGAGGTTCAAGTTTCATAGTATATCCACACAGCAAGGGGAAAGAATGACAGTATATGTGGCAGAACCTTAACACTGACCATGGGCTGCTCATTTGGAAACATCTTGGAAGATATGTTATGAGGCATGCTCATTTGTCATTATTAATGACTACAGTCAAAGGATTAACTGGGTGAGCCTGATCTAAGACTTGTGGAGCCTGATAGAAGACTTGTGGACTTGGAAACATGTATGGAAACTGCAAAATATTACATCAGATTTGCATTTAAACAGTATCTTAAAACCATTAAGGATAAACAGTGAGAGAAAGGGGAATTCACGTTTGCCTCTCTTATTGGGATTGCCTTAAGGATACATGGGAAAATTGAACATTGTAAAATGCAAGAGTTGCCACAAGATGGGACATTCAGCTCACAAATATGAAAGTTGCTGACAGAATACTGAACTTTACATCGAATGAGTAAAGCTGGTTTGATAAACAGTCACTTAAAGGAGTTAATCCTTTGCTGCCTTTGTGAATCACCTGCCAACAGGCACCTGATAAAAACCCTCTCCTGTTCAAGCCAGAGGGAATTTTGACATTGGTGATAGAGTTACTGTTTAATAGCTCATTTGTAACTGACTGATGAAAACTGAGACTTAGAAATGTCATCTCACAGAAGGTGTCCAAAATGTCTGTTGTTTATTTTCTGTCAATTACGTTAATGGAGACATGTCTCTGGCTGTACAGTCAACTGGCCAAGTGGTGCCTCTACTGGGGAAACCACTGCAGCATCTTCGTCCTTCAAATGAATCTTCTCTTCTTCCACAAATGAGTATGTATTTTCAAATGCCACTGTGGCTAGAGCGTGCCAAGCTATGATTCAGGCCACACAGAGTGAGCAAACAAGCAAGCAAGCAGGCAGAACAAAATGATTCCCTGCTGCAGACGGCACACATCTAGACTCATTAGTAGCAGGACAGCAAAAGTGAGCAATTCCCCAAGTCAGGAAAGTGAACTTGCTTTCAACAGTCAACATAACAACATTCAAATAATTGCCTTCATCTCTGCTCATGGGCCAGGTTTTTCAACGGTGGTTGGGGTTCAAGTCCTAAAGGCAATGCAAACCTCTTCTGGAGAAAAGGTGATGGATGGAAACACAGCTTCTGTGATGTGTCTCACAATGGAAGGAAGGAAATTAGTTGAATAACTTTCCTAATGCACCATATGGAGATAGAAGCGAGGACAGTGAGGCTGCTAGAAGTTAACATAAGAAAGACTAAACACAAACCCAGGCTCCAAAACAGAAGTGGAAGCGGCCTAGAAAACCCACACAAAGACAGCGATTTACAAGCAAAGGTTCTATGCTTCTGGAAAATGAGGGCAAGAATAGAAACTGCCTGTGTTAGTAATCCAGGATCTGGAGGAGAGTAACTAAATCTATTTGGCTTAGACTGCCTGAAGGCATAACATTAAACTGGGGAGAGACATTTGGTTTAATCTCCAGCATGACAGATGTCCTTAAGGGGATTCTATGTAAATATGCACTGTATTGTTTCTGCCTTCTTAAAAAAGCAGGGGGAGTTGAAACACCTCTCTCCTATCAGAGGGTTATGGATATTTTGCTCTGCCTTGAAGAAAATGTGGTTAAGTTTAAAAGCCTCCTCATGATTCCAGTTCACCCCTTCCCTTGGGCCAATGTAAATCAGCCGCATTACAGGGATGTTGTAAGTAACCCTCAGCATGATGCGATAGCTACATACTGTCTATGGAGATGCCTGCACCCTGGGAACATAAGATGTAGCCTTATCAGCAGCATCTCTGACTCTTCAGCTGCATGTAGGCAAAAAACCAAAACCAAAACAAAAAAAAACCAACAAACCAAACCCACCCAACAAATGGTTGGGGATGAGAGACAATGAGGGGGGAGAGATAAGTCAAAACTTTTCCTTGAGATTGCAGAACACCGGGGCCCATGTTGCATTCCCAGTACCAGCTACTAGAATAAGTTTCTGGGGCTGATCTGAGCAGGAAAAGTTCTCTCTTGGTAGAATTTAAATTGCAGCTTAATTAGACAACATCAGCTGAGGTCTCAAAATATTCGTGTTGTTGCTTGATACTGTAGGAAGGGACTGAATGAGTTAAACTCAAGGATAAGGTATGGGGCCAAAGGGTCTGGTAAGAATTCTTTTTAAAACCACTGCTTTCAAAATAAATAATGCAGAAAAACACTTAGGGAGAAGTCTGAGAATATTCCAAAAGAGCACTGAAGGGGGTGATCATACAAATTCACCTGAAAGACAGGAAAGAAGTTTCTATGTGCCAGCCTGAAACTTCACAAACATGTGTTTCGTGCAGTCTCCGGGGTGACTGAAATGTTGAAAGCTTCTCTAATCCAAAACTAAGCTGATTTTACACTACAACCACAATTATTTTCTTTTTAAAATCAAGCATGCCGGTGCCAGATCTGTAGCAGGTGCGAATCAGCACAGGCTTCAAGGTAGGAGTCTGATCTGTGGAAGCTGAGGATCTGGTGTAAAATGAGATCATCTGCCGAAAAACTAAGAGAAAGGCATTACTATTTGTTATCTGCTATCTCTTGTAATTGCTCAGTAATCACTTCTATCTTCACCTCTAGAAATCCGAGTGATTCACTTTTTTACTGCTCTGGCTATTCCTCACCCTTGGCAAGCTTTGAGTACTAAGTCCTCCTGGCTAGAGACACTCATGCACGAGACACTTATTCCCAAAGGTTTTGGGCTGGCTTTTCTCCCGGATAGAAGACATCAGGCCATATCCTACCCTCACTTCCCATCAGAAACCACCACACAGGCTGGACCACCAAATCCGAGACTTAAACCATCAAAGATACTCTCCAGTTCTCTAGCAAGGATTACATCCTAGAAAAACAGCCAGAGAAGCAGACTTGACAGAAACCCTTCCACCTCAACATGATGTTTCCCACAGCAGAAACTGTATTTCAAATGTAAAGCTGCCACTGTGATCTCTGCTTCTGCTGTGCTGATTACCCAGTGCTGCACTGTGTACCCACATGCCAAAAACAACTCAAGAGTTAGCACAGGGAGGAAATGGAGCACCAAGGCAACAACATCAACAACAGCATTTAAAACACCATGGAGGTTTAAACCGCTATAACTGGGTGGATGCCCGGCATAAAGGAGCTTTATGGATTAGTTAACGTTGGCATCTTTCTCCTGGAGAAAGAGGACTGGCAGGAACCATCTGTGTCACGGTGTATGGAAGACTGCCATGGAACACACGGCCCAGAGAGTTTAGAGAGCATCTATTCTGAGCTCCTTTGTAAACCCCATGCAAGATGATCCCAAGAGATTAGAACAACCTAAATAGCATTAGTTTTTCCACATCTAATGCATTCAAGCGTGCCAAAGGAAGAGAGCAGAAAAGAACGAGGGAATCGCCAAAACCCAGTTAGGGAAAATGTCTAGATGGACCTTGACCGTCCCCAAGCCACAGCACAAGAGGATACGGAGAATGTAAAAACATGGTCACACCTTTTCTTAATGCCTTAATCTTGAGCTCATAAACAAGTCATTATCAAACAGCATTTTCAGCTCTGTAAGCATATTACAACTATTCGTTTCCACCTTTGGCAAATTTCTGTTCCTTTAGAGGGGAAGAAACACCCCAGGAGTCAAATCATATTAGTAGGAGGGACAAAAGAAAGTATTTCCTGGTCAATTCACTGCTGACAGCGCAAAATCCCAATCCCATCAGCAGTGATTACCCCTTTTAATCCCTATTCATCAAAACTGCTTCTCACAACCTGTCAGTTTTCACTCCTACATCTTTTTACCAATAACTATATGATGGTCAAATGATAATTGGTTTCCATTACCAGCAGAAAAAATCCTCACCAAACCATCTAAAGCCCCTCATGTTCACAGTTCTCCAGAACTCACCCGGGGCTCAATTTGACCTACCACTTCTCAACAGAGACTTCAGCTGTTCACAGTTGCAAGTGGCAGCTTAGTCACACTCAAAACCTGATTTTAATAACCACCTTGTTAAATCTCATGCCACTACTCCAGATTCTTAAAAGTGAACGCAATGTTTGGGAAATGGGTCCCCTTGGCAAAGATGCACTCTCTTCATTTGCATAATTACAGGCTCAGCTTTAACACTACTTATGGTTGAGGGTGCCTGACACTTTCCATTAAGAAACTCGGCTTTCATTTACTAATGACACTGCCAAGCTCTCTGTGTTTGGTTTTATATTTTCCTAGCCAATGTCTGTCTGTCTGGGGCTGAATTATTTGGGAAAGTTTCAGTTAAAACAGTTCAGCTGTGTCCCAGAATGAAGTGGGGAGGGGACCAATTTGTCTGCAAAGGAAAAAAAAAGAAAAGAAAACCCAAAACAACAGAACAATTTAATGCAGAAGTACTCACAACCTCATGCTCTGGACCAGGAACCCAAAGAATTGGGGGAGGATTGCCTGTATCAAACCCATTTCTGGCCCCCCATACACATTTGGCCAATTTCTGGGTTTGGCCAGCTTCTAAGCCTGCAGCGGACTCTCAGCTCAGGCATGTCTACTGGGTACTTAGTACAGCTAAGTTCTCTCAAGTCTGCTCTGAATACGTTTCAGACTCTCACAGCACTTGAAGGCAGAGAACAACTTTCCAGGAGCATCGCTGCCAGGCATCTGCCCACCACAGGCACAACAGTCATCTTCCAGAAGGCCAATTTATTTGCTTTCTTCATCTCCCCAAATTTTGCTAAAACCTAAGAAGTCCTTTGTCTTCCTTCCACATAGTTCCTCCCACCTTTTCCTTGCCACTTCAGGGGCAGAGCATGCCCGCTGAACTGTGTGATTTGTATTGTGGTGGTAAGATGTTAACCTCTTCTCATGGAAAGCAGAAGCTGCTTTGCTTTTCTACATAAGGAAGCCTTAATCCAGGCTGGGCCATTACTCTCTAGTTCAGAAACCTCAAGGTCATCCAGTGAAAGGAGCCACACTAACGAACTCTCTTCCAAAGGGCATTAACCAAGAAATGGATGAACTGTGAGAATACTGCCCCCCACCCCCTTCTCCAACAGCAGTCAAAGAACCCCCAAAACAAGAACCCCAATTCCAGATCTTCTGATTCATCACAAAAAAAAAAAAAAATCCCTTTGGAAGAACATGTTTTCCTCTCCATATGAATAAGCACAGTATACAGCGTACTGAGTAGAAGAAATCCTGCCTAGGAGTTAAACCACAAAGTCAAGAGATACAAATTCTATTCCTGGCAAATACCCAACACCAGCACTTGCAAACCCAATCACCTGAATCAAGGCATCAACATCCTCATTCAGGTACTTAAATATGGCAGCCTTTCAAGGCCAGTGTCAGTTACCCACGCTTCAAAAATCTCTGCCTTAACTGTTTGGTGTCTTGGTGTCTCCAAGTCACCAAACTAGTTAATAGTGTTCAATCTGTGGAAATATTTGTGATGGAAAAACTTGGACAAAACACAGTGATCCTTCCTATGTCATCTTCTTACTGCCACAGGTTTCCTCCCCAGTTAACACTTGGCCATGAAAACAGCTGGCTCCCTGTTTAGCATCTCTGGTGAGGCAGAAACCTGCCACTGTGCAGCACATACCTGGGTTAAGAGTCCTCTAATACATATACCCACCTTCAGAGCATAGCCAGAAATGGCTGGAGGAGCATACAGATGTTCCAGGTGTTGTAATAGACTCAGGCAGCAACAGCTCCACTCAAGCGGAAATGTGTCTCACACTGTGGGAGCACCACCAATTGCAGTGGGACTACAAGTAGATGAAATCTGCATTGAGCTGGGAATCACTGGCTGGTCTCTCTTATTTAATCATTGGAATTAAGTGTCTTGTAGTTCCAGATCCCCAAAGGAAAGACTTCATAAAAACTAACCTGCAATTATACTCTTGTTCTAAATATTCAGAAAGGTTTTGTTTCCTTTTCTTAGGCCATTAGTGACTTTGCCTGGGATGTAAACTGTGAATCTTTGCTTGGGAGAAAAAACAAGAAACAAAGATCCCAGGTGGAAGTTTCTCTAAGCGCTACGTGCACAGAACTTTTCAATAGTATCCGGTTTATTTATTTCTAAAGTGCTATTCTATAAAGCCATCTTACCTGTTGGTCACAGAAGACTGAAGTCTGCCTTCAAATCCCTTTGAAATAAATGGATACTGAAGACAGCCAGTGTGAACAATGCTGTGAACAGCCTGATTGGATTGGAGCCTACCAGAGAACACATCATTGCAATTCTTCTGGCAGATACTGCTTCTCAAAGAGCATCTCAGCTGATCACTTCATAGCCTGGCAAGTACAGTGAACATGGGAGGTGAGGAAGGCTGGGGTCTACTTGATTGTACACAATTTGGGAAAGCTATTACTTACCAAAATAGGGTGTGTCCTGACCAAAAAACATCTTCATGGTAATGGTAGTCCCAACCACTCCTGGTACCAACAGTCAAGGCTATATGTTGTTGGCTAGGGCCTGGCGATCGCAAGAATATCGTGATGTATGGAAAGCTAGAACCGCACTCCCTATAGCCTGATAGCTAACAGCGCTTATTTATGATGCAAGCAGACGGAAGTGACGTTGTAAACCCGGGTTATAAAGTGCCGTGTTGCTCACCAATAAACCATTTTGCCACCCACCACACTGGTTTCAGGTGCTGATGGACCGCGCGGTTATTGGGCGGTAGCTGCGCGTTTTCTGAACCAGGTCGCCACGCCTATGACAGGCAACAGCTATATCTTCATTTAAGCCATCCTATTGCTCCAGTAATACCAGTAACTCAGACCAGTGCACCAGACAGTACTGCCCTCATGCTCGTGCCACAGACAATGATGACTCTGATGAAGGATTAGAGCCACCTTATAGAGGGTCATTTCTCAGGACGGCTTTGAGGCAAAAGATGAGCCTTACTCCTGGTGATTTACTCCCTGTATGTAAATACAGCTTTAAATTTTTACTTCTTTTGTAAATGCTTGATCAGATTGTTAACTGGTCATTAGATGCAGCTACATTCCTCCCCATCTTATTAGAAAGCATTCCTTTTTTTCTGAAGAAATAAAGTGAATGCATAGTAAATGCCTAACAGATGAAGCCATAACAAGCTGTTGCAAAGCATATAACACAGAGATATTCTTAACACAATGTATGTGCTTGTTAAATGCAGAAACATTTAATGTTATTATTAGGTATGCTATAAAATCCATCATAATTTATTAAATAATATTAAAGTATTTATAGATGGACCCTTCTACACTACGTAACTGGTTACTACTGTAACAAACATGCAATGCCAAAACTATCATTTCGGCTTTTTAAGTTTCCTGAAGCGTTTTTTCCCTCCTATGAAAAAGCAGATGTTCTAAAGCAACAGCAACTGTAAACTCCCAATATATGCTCAAAGGCTGAAACTTAATATTTAAAATGAGCTGTTCCAGTACAAAATGTCTCTGTGGTGACCTCTGGTAGATAAGTGGAAACTAGATTTGGCAGTGAGTCCAAGAGGATGCAGCTTCTGTTGGTGGCATGTACTGACCAGGGATTCATCGCATCTGGACTCCAAAGCAGGCCAAGGTGTCAAGTGTTGCTCCATGAGCTCACCAGAGCGAACCAAAGAGGGCTTTCATCAAGCTGCTTCCACCAAGCAAACAGATAACATGTCCAAACTGTGGTGAATTAGTAATTTAGGTAATGAGGTCAGGCTCCAGAGTGGGGTGTAACCCTAACTGTAAATCCGAATGTGACCTGCAACCAGTAATTAACAAAAGCCATTTTTTTTTAATGAAGTACCCGAAGACTCAAGAATATGAAATTCTGCACTACTAAGTTCCTTAAATACCCATACTCCCGCATGTTACTGAAATTAAATCAAAGGTTTGCTTTGCTTTTAATATCGGAGTTCAGATAACTCTTGCCTCCAAAAAGCATGTGACAGTTCAACGACTAAACACAGTACCAACAAAATAGTTAAGCATCGCAGACTATGTTAGAAGCAGAAGAAAATAATTCATCTGCTTCATACAAAATAAACCCCAGACACTGGAGTTCCCCAAAGTCATCCTGGTTTTTAGTTTTAAGCATAGAGGAACAAAAAAGCACCAAGAGAAAAATTCAATTCTTATGAATGCAGAATATCTCTTTTGAAGAAAGCTGGATTTATGCTGGTGTGGTTTTTGCCCCTAGTGGGGAACACCAGAAAAATATTGTTACTGAAAATTCAAAGTGCTGCATTAAGCATTAAGGCTTAAGAATGAGTAATGTTTTCTCTAATAACAGTTTTCATAATGGAGCCTTTCTCACATGCTGTATTTTTCATACAAGCAGGATAACACTATCCAGGGACTGGGGATGGTTACCAGTCAACTGGAGGTGCTCAACACCTTCCAGGAGATGGTGCAGTGGACATGACTGGTCTAGAGAGAAATTTCTCAAGAGAAAAATCTGGGCTTGAAATTAAATGCAGCTGAGTGGCCAAACTCTAAAGCTGAAGTAGCTTATTAAAACCCACATGGGAGGGGAAATATGTTTTATAAACCACATTCTCCACCTTCTGAAGGTCCATAAGTCAATATAGTTTGAAGAAAGTCAATACGTTTTGAAAAGGAAGCCTTTTCTCCTGGTTTCTATATAGACCTTAGCAAATCTCCCAGGGCTGTGAAGCACTGTACAGTGCTGTATTTGGACAAACAAGACAGGCAAAATCTTCCCTGGGACTATCTACAACAGTATTTTGATTTTGGATACAAGGAAATGGAGTTGAACTAACCCTGTCAATTTCAGATGGAGGATGTGACAGGCATACCTCTAGGGATCAGACCCTGATCATCCAGGAAAGGGACACTTCTGCAGCTGAAGTTTTACTTCTTTGTAGGACTTTCCCTCCCATTCCCTCTCAGCATATGTAAACAGAAAAATAAATAAATAAATAATCCTCTTTTAAGCAAGGCATGACACAGTGACCTCATCTGAATACGAGGTTTCATTTTGGCAAAAGATGTTTGATTTCAAACTTGGTGATTTGGGAGCAGTTAGCTGAGCATTTTGGTCACCAAACGCCCAATTCGAACAATGCTGAGAACCTCCTCATGAGGGATCCTCCCTGCAGTCTCTGGACTCATGCAGAAACTGAGGAGCTTGTCACCATTGCTGGTCAAGATGTGCACAACTCACAGAGCAGTTTGGACAGCAGTGAATTTGGCTCAAGCAGGCAGGTCCAAAACAACACTGCCAACTAAAACAGACATCCCAGGCTCAAATTCCCACCCCCACCATGCACAAGTTTTTCATCCCTATCATCACCTTAAAAAAAGATGGCTCAGATCCACAAACTATTTCAGGACCAGGGAGTGAGCTGTGACTTGCTTGTAAAGCCCCAGAGAACAAATGAGGCAGCATCCTTCAAAACAGGAGGCAAGTCCCATTCTATTTATGGCTAAGATTACGACTGGGAGAGGGGAAAAAAAAATATAAAAGAATAATATAGAATAAAATAAACCCTGCCTTGAAACCAGAAATCAGATAGTACAGGAGCTCTGAGTGCAAGCAATTGAGGGAGAGACCAATTCTAATAACAAGCACGCTGACACGTTCTGAATCAGATCCAGTTCCCAAGTGGATTGTAAGACAGATCCCTGTATTTATTTTTGCAAAGATCAAGCATGTGTATATTTGTGTTGCTTGGTCAAATAAAGTTGACCACAAACAAGGGAACAAAAAATGCCTTCCAGTTCTCTGCCTCTGGCTCAGATGGTGCCATTCACATCATGTGCTCTCACCTGAAACTGCAAATACAGCCGTGCTAGGAGTTTGTCTGGTGCCCAAAAAGGAGGTTGCTTGGGCTTGCCTGGGCAAAACCCTCAGCTCTCTCAGAGCCCTTCTAGGTGATCCTGGACTGTTCTTGCCCCTTTTTGCTAGAGAACAACATCTAAGACTCTGAAACAAGAACAGTGAAGGAAAGGCTACACCTGACAGCCACCACCTCAGCACAACAGTCTGCACAGGCCTCCTGAGGAGAACTTTCCCCAGGCAACCCAAAATGCCCATCTACATCCTTAGTCCATGCCAGGTAATACCAAGCCACATGCAGAGATGGTGGTGTCTGCTCTAGCTGTGGCACGCAGAGAAGAGTGAGCTGTAAAAACAAAGTTCTGAGACAAAAACGATGTGTTTTCATAGACCAAGTACAAGTGGAAAACCCCCAAACTCTCAGGTATACAACACACATGCTTCTGCAGGTTACAGAAAACACCTCTCGGTGGTGGTGGTCTAGAGCTAAGTCTGTACATCTGAAAGCTGATAAGCTGATAAAGCCATTACTGCTACCCACAAACTGTTTCATCATGGATACATTTCCACATCACTACCCGGAAGAGGACTCTGGGCAGCATTACAGTACATACCAGAGAGCTGCTTGAACTTGCCCTTCCACTCCTGCTACCTCTTGGTTGACTTTGTTCCTCTGGCTCCGCCCTTCCACCCTCTCAGTATAGAAGCTATACTGCCTTGATGCTACAAAACTTATCCCAGTGTTTATGTCACCTCCCAGCCTGGACAGTTCAGTCTGCTGCTTCTTAGGTTTCGAACTTCAGTGATGAACTTTTCTTCCAACAGTCCTGTCTCACTGGGGAGATCCCATATGACTGGAAATTGGCAAATATCACCCCAATCCATAAAAAAGGCTGTAAGGCTGACCC